>CANNZV010002256.1:0-106529 GCA_947561585.1 Caprella mutica
CCTCTACCTTTTTATGGGTGAAGAGAGTACTATCAGCTAAAGAATAACCTCTACCTTTTTATGGGTGGAGAGAGTACTATCAGCTAAAGAATAACCTCTACCTTTTTATGGGTGGAGAGAGTACTATCAGCTAAAGAATTACCTCTACCTTTTTCTGGGTGGAGAGACTACTATTAGCTAAAGAATAACCCTTATCTTTTTATGGGTGGAGAGAGTACTATTAGCTAAAGAATAACCCCTATCTTTTTATGGGTGGAGAGAGTACTATTAGCTAAAGAATAACCTTTATCTTTTTATGGGTGAAGAAAGTACTATCAGCTAAAGAATAACCTCTACCTTTTTATGGGTGGAGAGAGTACTACCAGCTAAAGAATAACATCTACCTTTTTATGGGTGGAGAGAGTACTATCAGCTAAAGAGTAACCTCTACCTTTTTTTTTGGGTGGGGAGAGTACTATCAGCTAAAGAATAACCTCTACCTTATTATGGGTATGGAGAGTACTATCAGCTAAAGAATAACCTCTACCTTATTATGGGTGGGGAGAGTACTATCAGCTAAAGAATAACCTCTACCTTTTTATGGGTGAAGAGAGTACTATCAGCTAGAGACCTCTACCTTTTTTATGGGTGGAACGAGTCCTACCAGCTAAAGAATAACCTCTACCTTTATATGGGTGGAGAAAGTACTATCGGCTAAAGAATAACCTCTAACTTTTTTTGTGGGTGGAGAGAGTACTATCAGCTAAAGAATAACCTCTACCTTTTTATGGGTGGAGAGAGTTTTATCAGCTAAAGAATAACCTCCACCTTTTTAGGGTGGAAAGAGTACTATCAGCTAAAGAATAACCTCTACCTTTTGATGGGTGGAGAGAGTACTATCAGCTAAAGAATATCCTCTATCTTTTTATGGGTGGAGAGAGTTTTATCAGCTAAAGAATAACCTCCACCTTTTTAGGGTGGAAAGAGTACTATCGGCTAAAGAGTAACCTCTACCTTTTTATGGGTGAAGAGAGTACTATCAGCTAAAGAATAACCTCTACCTTTTTATGGGTGGAAAGAGTACTACCAGCTTAAGAATAACCTCTACCTTTTGATGGGTGGAGAGAGTACTATCGGCTAAAGAATAACCTCTACCTTTTTTTGTGGGTGGAGAGAGTACTATCAGCTAAAGAATAACCTCTACCTTTTTATGGGTGGAGAGAGTACTATCAACTAAAGAATAACCTCTACCTTTTTCTGGGTGGAGAGAGTACTATCAGCTAAAGAATAACCCTTATCTTTTTATGGGTAGAGAGAGTACTATTAGCTAAAGAATAACCCCTATCTTTTTATGGGTGGAGAGAGTACTATTAGCTAAAGAATAACCTTTATCTTTTTATGGGTGAAGAAAGTACTATCAGCTAAAGAATAACCTCTACCTTTTTATGGGTGGAGAGAGTACTACCAGCTAAAGAATAACATCTACCTTTTTATGGGTGGAGAGAGTACTATCAGCTAAAGAGTAACGTCTACCTTTTTTTTTGGGTGGGGAGAGTACTATCAGCTAAAGAATAACCTCTACCTTATTATGGGTATGGAGAGTACTATCAGCTAAAGAATAACCTCTACCTTATAATGGGTGGGGAGAGTACTATCAGCTAAAGAATAACCTCTACCTTTTTATGGGTGGAGAGAGTACTATCAGCTGAAGAATAACCTCTACCTTTTTATGGGTGGAGAGAGTACTATCAGCTGAAGAATAACCTCTACCTTTTTATGGGTGGAGAGAGTACTATCAGCTAAAGAATAACCTCTACCTTTTTATTGGTGGAGAGAGTACTATCCGCTAAAGAATAACCTCTACCTTTTTATGGGTGGAGAGAGTACTATCAGCTAAAGAATAACCTCTACCTTTTTATGGGTGGAGAGAGTACTATCAACTAAAGAATAACCTCTACCTTTTTATGGGTGAAGAGAGTATTATCAGCTAAAGAATAACCTCTACCTTTTTATGGGTGAAGAGAGTATTAGCAGCTGAAGAATAACCTCTACCTTTTTATGGGTGGAGAGAGTACTACCAGCTAAAGAATAGCCTCTACCTTTTTATGGGTGGAGAGAGTACTATCGGCTAAAGAATATCCTCTACTTTTTTATGGGTGGAGAGAGTACTATCAGCTAAAGAATAACCTCTACATTTTTATGGGTGGAGAGATTACTATCAGCTAAAGAATAACCTTTACTTTTTTATGGGTGGAGAGAGTACTATCAGCTAAAGAATAACCTCTACCTTTTTATGGGTGGAGAGAGTACTATCAGCTAAAGAATAACCTCTACCTTTTTATGGGTGGAGAGAGTACTATCAGCTAAAGAATAACCTCTACCTTTTTATGGGTGGAGAGAGTACTATCAGCTAAAGAATAACCTCTACCTTTTTATGGGCGGAGAGAGTACTATCAGCTAAAGAATTACCTCTACCTTTTTATGGGTGAAGAGAGTACTATCAGCTAAAGAATAACCTCTACCTTTTTATGGGCGGAGAGAGTACTATCAGCTAAAGAATAACCTCTACCTTTTTATGGGTGGAGAGAGTACTATCAGCTAAAGAATTACCTCTACCTTTTTCTGGGTGGAGAGAGTACTATCAGCTAAAGAATAACCCTTATCTTTTTATGGGTGGAGAGAGTACTATTAGCTAAAGAATAACCCCTATCTTTTTATGGGTGGAGAGAGTACTATTAGCTAAAGAATAACCTTTATCTTTTTATGGGTGAAGAAAGTACTATCAGCTAAAGAATAACCTCTACCTTTTTATGGGTGGAGAGAGTACTACCAGCTAAAGAATAACATCTACCTTTTTATGGGTGGAGAGAGTACTATCAGCTAAAGAGTAACCTCTACCTTTTTTTTTGGGTGGGGAGAGTACTATCAGCTAAAGAATAACCTCTACCTTATTATGGGTATGGAGAGTACTATCAGCTAAAGAATAACCTCTACCTTATTATGGGTGGGGAGAGTACTATCAGCTAAAGAATAACCTCTACCTTTTTATGGGTGAAGAGAGTACTATCAGCTAGAGACCTCTACCTTTTTTATGGGTGGAACGAGTCCTACCAGCTAAAGAATAACCTCTACCTTTATATGGGTGGAGAAAGTACTATCGGCTAAAGAATAACCTCTAACTTTTTTTGTGGGTGGAGAGAGTACTATCAGCTAAAGAATAACCTCTACCTTTTTATGGGTGGAGAGAGTTTTATCAGCTAAAGAATCACCTCCACCTTTTTAGGGTGGAAAGAGTACTATCAGCTAAAGAATAGCCTCTACCTTTTGATGGGTGGAGAGAGTACTATCAGCTAAAGAATATCCTCTATCTTTTTATGGGTGGAGAGAGTTTTATCAGCTAAAGAATAACCTCCACCTTTTTAGGGTGGAAAGAGTACTATCAGCTAAAGAATAACCTCTACCTTTTTATGGGTGAAGAGAGTACTATCAGCTAAAGAATAACCTCTACCTTTTTATGGGTGGAAAGAGTACTACCAGCTTAAGAATAACCTCTACCTTTTGATGGGTGGAGAGAGTACTATCGGCTAAAGAATAACCTCTACCTTTTTTTGTGGGTGGAGAGAGTACTATCAGCTAAAGAATAACCTCTACCTTTTTATGGGTGGAGAGAGTACTGTCAGCTAAAGAATAACCTCTACCTTTTTATGGGTGGAGAGAGTACTATCAACTAAAGAATAACCTCTACCTTTTTCTGGGTGGAGAGAGTACTATCAGCTAAAGAATAACCCTTATCTTTTTATGGGTAGAGAGAGTACTATTAGCTAAAGAATAACCCCTATCTTTTTATGGGTGGAGAGAGTACTATTAGCTAAAGAATAACCTTTATCTTTTTATGGGTGAAGAAAGTACTATCAGCTAAAGAATAACCTCTACCTTTTTATGGGTGGAGAGAGTACTACCAGCTAAAGAATAACATCTACCTTTTTATGGGTGGAGAGAGTACTATCAGCTAAAGAGTAACGTCTACCTTTTTTTTTGGGTGGGGAGAGTACTATCAGCTAAAGAATAACCTCTACCTTATTATGGGTATGGAGAGTACTATCAGCTAAAGAATAACCTCTACCTTATTATGGGTGGGGAGAGTACTATCAGCTAAAGAATAACCTCTACCTTTTTATGGGTGGAGAGAGTACTATCAGCTGAAGAATAACCTCTACCTTTTTATGGCTGGAGAGAGTACTATAAGCTGAAGAATAACCTCTACCTTTTTATGGGTGGAGAGAGTACTATCAGCTAAAGAATAACCTCTACCTTTTTATTGGTGGAGAGAGTACTATCCGCTAAAGAATAACCTCTACCTTTTTATGGGTGGAGAGAGTACTATCAGCTAAAGAATAACCTCTACCTTTTTTTGGGTGGAGAGAGTACTATCAACTAAAGAATAACCTCTACCTTTTTATGGGTGAAGAGAGTATTATCAGCTAAAGAATAACCTCTACCTTTTTATGGGTGAAGAGAGTATTAGCAGCTAAAGAATAACCTCTACCTTTTTATGGGTGGAGAGAGTACTACCAGCTAAAGAATAACCTCTACCTTTTTATGGGTGGAGAGAGTACTATCGGCTAAAGAATATCCTCTACTTTTTTATGGGTGGAGAGAGTACTATCAGCTAAAGAATAACCTCTACATTTTTATGGGTGGAGAGATTACTATCAGCTAAAGAATAACCTCCACCTTTTTAGGGTGGAAAGAGTACTATCAGCTAAAGAATAACCTCTACCTTTTGATGGGTGGAGAGAGTACTATCAGCTAAAGAATATCCTCTATCTTTTTATGGGTGGAGAGAGTTTTATCAGCTAAAGAATAACCTCCACCTTTTTAGGGTGGAAAGAGTACTATCAGCTAAAGAATAACCTCTACCTTTTTATGGGTGAAGAGAGTACTATCAGCTAAAGAATAACCTCTACCTTTTTATGGGTGGAAAGAGTACTACCAGCTTAAGAATAACCTCTACCTTTTGATGGGTGGAGAGAGTACTATCGGCTAAAGAATAACCTCTACCTTTTTTTGTGGGTGGAGAGAGTACTATCAGCTAAAGAATAACCTCTACCTTTTTATGGGTGGAGTGAGTACTGTCAGCTAAAGAATAACCTCTACCTTTTTATGGGTGGAGAGAGTACTATCAACTAAAGAATAACCTCTACCTTTTTCTGGGTGGAGAGAGTACTATCAGCTAAAGAATAACCCTTATCTTTTTATGGGTAGAGAGAGTACTATTAGCTAAAGAATAACCCCTATCTTTTTATGGGTGGAGAGAGTACTATTAGCTAAAGAATAACCTTTATCTTTTTATGGGTGAAGAAAGTACTATCAGTTAAAGAATAACCTCTACCTTTTTATGGGTGGAGAGAGTACTACCAGCTAAAGAATAACATCTACCTTTTATGGGTGGAGAGAGTACTATCAGCTAAAGAGTAACGTCTACCTTTTTTTTTGGGTGGGGAGAGTACTATCAGCTAAAGAATAACCTCTACCTTATTATGGGTATGGAGAGTACTATCAGTTAAAGAATAACCTCTACCTTATTATGGGTGGGGAGAGTACTATCAGCTAAAGAATAACCTCTACCTTTTTATGGGTGGAGAGAGTACTATCAGCTGAAGAATAACCTCTACCTTTTTATGGGTGGAGAGAGTACTATCAGCTGAAGAATAACCTCTACCTTTTTATGGGTGGAGAGAGTACTATCAGCTAAAGAATAACCTCTACCTTTTTATTGGTGGAGAGAGTACTATCCGCTAAAGAATAACCTCTACCTTTTTATGGGTGGAGAGAGTACTATCAGCTAAAGAATAACCTCTACCTTTTTATGGGTGGAGAGAGTACTATCAACTAAAGAATAACCTCTACCTTTTTATGGGTGAAGAGAGTATTATCAGCTAAAGAATAACCTCTACCTTTTTATGGGTGAAGAGAGTATTAGCAGCTAAAGAATAACCTCTACCTTTTTATGGGTGGAGAGAGTACTACCAGCTAAAGAATAACCTCTACCTTTTTATGGGTGGAGAGAGTACTATCGGCTAAAGAATATCCTCTACTTTTTTATGGGTGGAGAGAGTACTATCAGCTAAAGAATAACCTCTACATTTTTATGGGTGGAGAGATTACTATCAGCTAAAGAATAACCTTTACTTTTTTATGGGTGGAGAGAGTACTATCAGCTAAAGAATAACCTCTACCTTTTTTTGGGTGGAGAGAGTACTATCAGCTAAAGAATAACCTCTACCTTTTTATGGGTGGAGAGAGTACCATCAGCTAAAGAATAACCTCTACCTTTTTATGGGTGGAGAGAGTACTATCAGCTAAAGAATAACCTCTACCTTTTTATGGGCGGAGAGAGTACTATCAGCTAAAGAATTACCTCTACCTTTTTATGGGTGAAGAGAGTACTATCAGCTAAAGAATAACCTCTACCTTTTTATGGGTGGAGAGAGTACTATCAGCTAAAGAATAACCTCTACCTTTTTATGGGTGGAGAGAGTACTATCAGCTAAAGAATTACCTCTACCTTTTTCTGGGTGGAGAGAGTACTATCAGCTAAAGAATAACCCTTATCTTTTTATGGGTGGAGAGAGTACTATTAGCTAAAGAATAACCCCTATCTTTTTATGGGTGGAGAGAGTACTATTAGCTAAAGAATAACCTTTATCTTTTTATGGGTGAAGAGAGTACAATCAGCTGAAGAATAACCTCTACCTTTTTATGGGTGGAGAGAGTACTACCAGCTAAAGAATAACATCTACCTTTTTATGGGTGGAGAGAGTACTATCAGCTAAAGAATAACCTCTACCTTTTTATGGGTGAAGAGAGTATTAGCAGCTAAAGAATAACCTCTACCTTTTTATGGGTGGAGAGAGTACTACCAGCTAAAGAATAACCTCTACCTTTTTATGGGTGGAGAGAGTACTATCGGCTAAAGAATATCCACTACCTTTTTATGGGTGGAGAGAGTACTATCAGCTAAAGAATAACCTCTACCTTTTTATGGGTGGAGAGATTACTATCAGCTAAAGAATAACCTTTTCTTTTTTATGGGTGGAGAGAGTACTATCAGCTAAAGAATAACCTCTACCTTTTTATTGGTGGAGAGAGTACTATCCGCTAAAGAATAACCTCTACCTTTTTATGGGTGGAGAGAGTACTATCAGCTAAAGAATAACCTCTACCTTTTTATGGGTGGAGAGAGTACTATCAACTAAAGAATAACCTCTACCTTTTTATGGGTGAAGAGAGTATTATCAGCTAAAGAATAACCTCTACCTTTTTATGGGTGAAGAGAGTATTAGCAGCTAAAGAATAACCTCTACCTTTTTATGGGTGGAGAGAGTACTACCAGCTAAAGAATAACCTCTACCTTTTTATGGGTGGAGAGAGTACTATCGGCTAAAGAATATCCTCTACTTTTTTATGGGTGGAGAGAGTACTATCAGCTAAAGAATAACCTCTACATTTTTATGGGTGGAGAGATTACTATCAGCTAAAGAATAACCTCCACCTTTTTAGGGTGGAAAGAGTACTATCAGCTAAAGAATAACCTCTACCTTTTTATGGGTGAAGAGAGTACTATCAGCTAAAGAATAACCTCTACCTTTTTATGGGTGGAAAGAGTACTACCAGCTTAAGAATAACCTCTACCTTTTGATGGGTGGAGAGAGTACTATCAGCTAAAGAATAACCTCTACCTTTTTATTGGTGGAGAGAGTACTATCCGCTAAAGAATAACCTCTACCTTTTTATGGGTGGAGAGAGTACTATCAGCTAAAGAATAACCTCTACCTTTTTATGGGTGGAGAGAGTACTATCAACTAAAGAATAACCTCTACCTTTTTATGGGTGAAGAGAGTATTATCAGCTAAAGAATAACCTCTACCTTTTTATGGGTGAAGAGAGTATTAGCAGCTAAAGAATAACCTCTACCTTTTTATGGGTGGAGAGAGTACTACCAGCTAAAGAATAACCTCTACCTTTTTATGGGTGGAGAGAGTACTATCGGCTAAAGAATATCCTCTACTTTTTTATGGGTGGAGAGAGTACTATCAGCTAAAGAATAACCTCTACATTTTTATGGGTGGAGAGATTACTATCAGCTAAAGAATAACCTCTACCTTTTTATGGGTGGAGAGAGTACTATCAGCTAAAGAATTACCTCTACCTTTTTATGGGTGGAGAGAGTACTATCAGCTAAAGAATAACCTCTACCTTTTTATGGTTGGAGAGAGTACTATCAGCTAAAGAATAACCTCTACCTTTTTATGGGTGGAGAGAGTACTATCAGCTAATGAATAACCTCTACCTTTTTATGGGTGGAGAGAGTACTATCAGATAAAGAATAACCTCTACCTTTTTATGAGTGGGGAGAGTACTATCAGCTAAAGAATTACCTCTACCTTTTTATGGGTGAAGAGAGTACTATCAGCTAAAGAATAACCTCTACCTTATTATGGGTGGAGAGAGTACTATCAGCTAAAGAATAACCTCTACCTTTTTATGGGTGGAGAGAGTACTATCAGCTAAAGAATAACCTCTACCTTTTTATGGGCAAAGAGAGAACTATCAGCTAAAGAATAACCTCTACCTTTTTATGTGTGGAGAGAGTATTATCAGCTAAAGAATAACCTCTACCTTTTTATTGGTGGAGAGAGTACTATCAGCTGAAGAATAACCTCTACCTTTTTATGGGTGGAGAGAGTACCATCAGCTATAGAATAACCTCTATCTTTTTATTGGTGGAGAAAGTACTATCAGCTAAAGAATAACCTCTACCTTTTTATGGGCGAAGAGAGTACTATCAGCTAAAGAATGACCTCTACCTTTTTATGGGTGGAGAGAGTACTATCAGATAAAGAATAACCTCTAACTTTTTATGGGTGGAGAGAATACTATCAGCTAAAGAATAACCTCTACCTTTTTATGGGTGGAGAGAGTACTATCAGCTAAAGAATATCCTCTATCTTTTTATGGGTGGAGAGAGTTTTATCAGCTAAAGAATAACCTCCACCTTTTTAGGGTGGAATGAGTACTATCAGCTAAAGAATAACCTCTACCTTTTTATGGATGAAGAGAGTACTATCAGCTAAAGAATAACCTCTACCTTTTTAAGGGTGGAACGAGTACTACCAGCTAAAGAATAACCTCTACCTTTTGATGGGTGGAGAGAGTACTATCGGCTAAAGAATAACCTCTACCTTTTTTTGTGGATGGAGAGAGTACTATCAGCTAAAGAATAACCTCTACCTTTATATGGATGGAGAGAGTACTGTCAGCTAAAGAATAACCTCTACCTTTTTATGGGTGGAGAGAGTACTATCAACTAAAGAATAACCTCTACCTTTTTATGGGTGAAGAGAGTATTATCAGCTAAAGAATAACCTCTACCTTTTTACGGGTGAAGAGAGTATTAGCAGCTAAAGAATAACCTCTACCTTTTTATGGGTGGAGAGAGTACTATCGGCTAAAGAATATCCTCTACCTTTTTATGGGTGGAGAGAGTACTATCAGCTAAAGAATAACCTCTACCTTTTTATGGGTGGAGAGATTACTATCAGCTAAAGAATAACCTTTACTTTTTTATGGGTGGAGAGAGTACTATCAGCTAAAGAATAACCTCTAACTATTTACGGGTGGAGAGAGTAATATCAGCTAAAGAATAACCTCTACCTTTTTATGGGTGGAGAGAGTAATATCAGCTAAAGAATAACCTCTACCTTTTTATGGGTGGAGAGAGTACTATCAGCTAAAGAATAACCTTTACTTTTTAATGGGTGGAGAGAGTACTATCAGCTAAAGAATAACCTCTAACTATTTATGGGTGGAGAGAGTAATATCAGCTAAAGAATAACCTCTACCTTTTTATGGTTGGAGAGAGTACTATCAGCTAAAGAATAACATCTATCTTTTTATGGGTGGAGAGAGTTTTATCAGCTAAGGAATAACCTCTACCTTTTTATGGATGGAGAGAGTACTATCAGCTAAAGAATAACCTCTACCTTTTTATGGTTGGAGAGAGTACTATCAGCTAAAGAATAACATCTATCTTTTTATGGGTGGAGAGAGTACTATCAGCTAAAGAATAACCTCTACCTTTTTATGGGTGGAGAGAGTACTATCAGCTAAAGAATAACCTCTACCTTTTTATGGGTGGAGAGAGTACTATCAGCTAAAGAATAAGCTCTATCTTTTTATGGGTGGAGAGAGTTTTATCAGCTAAAGAATAACCTCTACCTTTTTATGGGTGAAGAGAGTACTATCAGCTAGAGAATAACCTCTACCTTTTTATGGGTGGAACGAGTCCTACCAGCTAAAGAATAACCTCTACCTTTTTATGGGTGGAGAAAGTACTATCAGCTAAAGAATAACCTCTACCTTTTTATGGGCGAAGAGAGTACTATCAGCTAAAGAATAACCCCTACATTTTTATGGGTGGAGAGTGTACTATCAGCTAAAGAATAACCTCTACATTTTTATGGGTGGAGAGAGTACTATCAGCTGAAGAATAACCTCTACCTTTTTATGGTTGGAGAGAGTACTATCAGCTAAAGAATAACCTCTATCTTTTTATGGGTGGAGAGATTTTTATCAGCTAAAGAATAATCTCTACCTTTTTATATGTGAAAAGAGTACTATCAGCTAAAGAATAACCTCTACCTTTTTATGGTTGGAGATAGTACTATCAGCTAAAGAATAACCTCTATCTTTTTATGGGTGGAGAGAGTTTTATCAGCTAAAGATTAACCTCTACCTTTTTATGGGTGGAGAGAGTATTATCAGCTAAAGAATAACCTCTACCTTTTTATGGGTGGAGAGAGTATTATCAGCTAAAGAATAACCTCTACCTTTTTATGGGTGGAGAGAGTATAATCAGCTAAAGAATAACCTCTACCTTTTTTATGGGTGGAACGAGTCCTACCAGCTAAAGAATAACCTCTACCTTTATATGGGTGGAGAGAGTACTATCGGCTAAAGAATAACCTCTAACTTTTTTTGTGGGTGGAGAGAGTACTATCAGCTAAAGAATAACCTCTACCTTTTTATGGGTGGAGAGAGTTTTATCAGCTAAAGAATAACCTCCACCTTTTTAGGGTGGAAAGAGTACTATCAGCTAAAGAATAACCTCTACCTTTTTATGGGTGGAGAGAGTACTACCAGCTAAAGAATAACCTCTACCTTTTTATGGGTGGAGAGAGTACTATCGGCTAAAGAATATCCTCTACTTTTTTATGGGTGGAGAGAGTACTATCAGCTAAAGAATAACCTCTACATTTTTATGGGTGGAGAGATTACTATCAGCTAAAGAATAACCTCTACCTTTTTATGGGTGGAGAGAGTACTATCAGCTAAAGAATTACCTCTACCTTTTTATGGGTGGAGAGAGTACTATCAGCTAAAGAATAACCTCTACCTTTTTATGGTTGGAGAGAGTACTATCAGCTAAAGAATAACCTCTACCTTTTTATGGGTGGAGAGAGTACTATCAGCTAATGAATAACCTCTACCTTTTTATGGGTGGAGAGAGTACTATCAGATAAAGAATAACCTCTACCTTTTTATGAGTGGGGAGAGTACTATCAGCTAAAGAATTACCTCTACCTTTTTATGGGTGAAGAGAGTACTATCAGCTAAAGAATAACCTCTACCTTATTATGGGTGGAGAGAGTACTATCAGCTAAAGAATAACCTCTACCTTTTTATGGGTGGAGAGAGTACTATCAGCTAAAGAATAACCTCTACCTTTTTATGGGCAAAGAGAGAACTATCAGCTAAAGAATAACCTCTACCTTTTTATGTGTGGAGAGAGTATTATCAGCTAAAGAATAACCTCTACCTTTTTATTGGTGGAGAGAGTACTATCAGCTGAAGAATAACCTCTACCTTTTTATGGGTGGAGAGAGTACCATCAGCTATAGAATAACCTCTATCTTTTTATTGGTGGAGAAAGTACTATCAGCTAAAGAATAACCTCTACCTTTTTATGGGCGAAGAGAGTACTATCAGCTAAAGAATGACCTCTACCTTTTTATGGGTGGAGAGAGTACTATCAGATAAAGAATAACCTCTAACTTTTTATGGGTGGAGAGAATACTATCAGCTAAAGAATAACCTCTACCTTTTTATGGGTGGAGAGAGTACTATCAGCTAAAGAATATCCTCTATCTTTTTATGGGTGGAGAGAGTTTTATCAGCTAAAGAATAACCTCCACCTTTATAGGGTGGAATGAGTACTATCAGCTAAAGAATAACCTCTACCTTTTTATGGATGAAGAGAGTACTATCAGCTAAAGAATAACCTCTACCTTTTTATGGGTGGAACGAGTACTACCAGCTAAAGAATAACCTCTACCTTTTGATGGGTGGAGAGAGTACTATCGGCTAAAGAATAACCTCTACCTTTTTTTGTGGATGGAGAGAGTACTATCAGCTAAAGAATAACCTCTACCTTTTTATGGATGGAGAGAGTACTGTCAGCTAAAGAATAACCTCTACCTTTTTATGGGTGGAGAGAGTACTATCAACTAAAGAATAACCTCTACCTTTTTATGGGTGAAGAGAGTATTATCAGCTAAAGAATAACCTCTACCTTTTTATGGGTGAAGAGAGTATTAGCAGCTAAAGAATAACCTCTACCTTTTTATGGGTGGAGAGAGTACTATCGGCTAAAGAATATCCTCTACCTTTTTATGGGTGGAGAGAGTACTATCAGCTAAAGAATAACCTCTACCTTTTTATGGGTGGAGAGATTACTATCAGCTAAAGAATAACCTTTACTTTTTTATGGGTGGAGAGAGTACTATCAGCTAAAGAATAACCTCTAACTATTTACGGGTGGAGAGAGTAATATCAGCTAAAGAATAACCTCTACCTTTTTATGGGTGGAGAGAGTAATATCAGCTAAAGAATAACCTCTACCTTTTTATGGGTGGAGAGAGTACTATCAGCTGAAGAATAACCTTTACTTTTTAATGGGTGGAGAGAGTACTATCAGCTTAAGAATAACCTCTAACTATTTATGGGTGGAGAGAGTAATATCAGCTAAAGAATAACCTCTACCTTTTTATGGTTGGAGAGAGTACTATCAGCTAAAGAATAACATCTATCTTTTTATGGGTGGAGAGAGTTTTATCAGCTAAGGAATAACCTCTACCTTTTTATGGATGGAGAGAGTACTATCAGCTAAAGAATAACCTCTACCTTTTTATGGTTGGAGAGAGTACTATCAGCTAAAGAATAACATCTATCTTTTTATGGGTGGAGAGAGTACTATCAGCTAAAGAATAACCTCTACCTTTTTATGGGTGGAGAGAGTACTATCAGCTAAAGAATAACCTCTACCTTTTTATGGGTGGAGAGAGTACTATCAGCTAAAGAATAACCTCTATCTTTTTATGGGTGGAGAGAGTTTTATCAGCTAAAGAATAACCTCTACCTTTTTATGGGTGAAGAGAGTACTATCAGCTAGAGAATAACCTCTACCTTTTTATGGGTGGAACGAGTCCTACCAGCTAAAGAATAACCTCTACCTTTTTATGGGTGGAGAAAGTACTATCAGCTAAAGAATAACCTCTACCTTTTTATGGGCGAAGAGAGTACTATCAGCTAAAGAATAACCCCTACATTTTTATGGGTGGAGAGTGTACTATCAGCTAAAGAATAACCTCTACATTTTTATGGGTGGAGAGAGTACTATCAGCTGAAGAATAACCTCTACCTTTTTATGGTTGGAGAGAGTACTATCAGCTAAAGAATAACCTCTATCTTTTTATGGGTGGAGAGATTTTTATCAGCTAAAGAATAATCTCTACCTTTTTATATGTGAAAAGAGTACTATCAGCTAAAGAATAACCTCTACCTTTTTATGGTTGGAGATAGTACTATCAGCTAAAGAATAACCTCTATCTTTTTATGGGTGGAGAGAGTTTTATCAGCTAAAGATTAACCTCTACCTTTTTATGGGTGGAGAGAGTATTATCAGCTAAAGAATAACCTCTACCTTTTTATGGGTGGAGAGAGTATTATCAGCTAAAGAATAACCTCTACCTTTTTATGGGTGGAGAGAGTATAATCAGCTAAAGAATAACCTCTACCTTTTTTATGGGTGGAACGAGTCCTACCAGCTAAAGAATAACCTCTACCTTTATATGGGTGGAGAGAGTACTATCGGCTAAAGAATAACCTCTAACTTTTTTTGTGGGTGGAGAGAGTACTATCAGCTAAAGAATAACCTCTACCTTTTTATGGGTGGAGAGAGTTTTATCAGCTAAAGAATAACCTCCACCTTTTTAGGGTGGAAAGAGTACTATCAGCTAAAGAATAACCTCTACCTTTTGATGGGTGGAGAGAGTACTATCAGCTAAAGAATATCCTCTATCTTTTTATGGGTGGAGAGAGTTTTATCAGCTAAAGAATAACCTCCACCTTTTTAGGGTGGAAAGAGTTCTATCAGCTAAAGAATAACCTCTACCTTTTTATGGGTGAAGAGAGTACTATCAGCTAAAGAATAACCTCTACCTTTTTATGGGTGGAACGAGTACTACCAGCTTAAGAATAACCTCTACCTTTTGATGGGTGGAGAGAGTACTATCGGCTAAAGAATAACCTCTACCTTTTTTTGTGGGTGGAGAGAGTACTATCAGCTAAAGAATAACCTCTACCTTTTTATGGGTGGAGAGAGTACTGTCAGCTAAAGAATAACCTCTACATTTTTATGGGTGGAGAGAGTACTATCAACTAAAGAATAACCTCTACCTTTTTATGGGTGAAGAGAGTATTATCAGCTAAAGAATAACCTCTACCTTTTTATGGGTGAAGAGAGTATTAGCAGCTAAAGAATAACCTCTACCTTTTTATGGGTGGAGAGAGTACTACCAGCTAAAGAATAACCTCTACCTTTTTATGGGTGGAGAGAGTACTATCGGCTAAAGAATATCCACTACCTTTTTATGGGTGGAGAGAGTACTATCAGCTAAAGAATAACCTCTACCTTTTTATGGGTGGAGAGATTACTATCAGCTAAAGAATAACCTTTGCTTTTTTATGGGTGGAGAGAGTACTATCAGCTAAAGAAGAACCCTTATCTTTTTATGGGTGGAGAGAGTACTATCAGCTAAAGAAGAACCCTTATCTTTTTATGGGTGGAGAGAGTACTATTAGCTAAAGAATAACCCCTATCTTTCTTATGGGTGAAGAGAGTACTATCAGCTAAAGAATAACCTCTACCTTTTTATGGGTGGAGAGAGTACTACCAGCTAAAGAATAACATCTACCTTTTTATGAGTGGAGAGAGTACTATCAGCTAAAGAGTAACCTCTACCTTTTTATGGTTGAAGAGAGTACTATCAGCTAAAGAATTACCTCTACCTTTTTATGGGTGGAACGAGTACTACCAGCTAAAGAATAACATCTACCTTTTTATGGGTGGAGAGAGTACTATCAGCTAAAGAGTAACCTCTACCTTTTTATGGTTGAAGAGAGTACTATCAGCTAAAGAATTACCTTTACCTTTTTTTTTGGGTGGGGAGAGTACTATCAGCTAAAGAATAACCTCTACCTTATTATGGGTATGGAGAGTACTATCAGCTAAAGAATAACCTCTACCTTATTATGGGTGGGGAGAGTACTATCAGCTTAAGAATAACCTCTACCTTTTTATGGGTGGAGAGAGTACTATCAGCTGAAGAATAACCTCTACCTTTTTATGGGTGGAGAGAGTACTATCAGTTGAAGAATAACCTCTACCTTTTTATGGGTGGAGAGAGTACTATCAGCTGAAGAATAACCTCTACCTTTTTATGGGTGGAGAAAGTACTATCAGCTAAAGAATAACCTCTACCTTTTTATTGGTGGAGAGAGTACTATCAGCTAAAGAATAACCTCTACCTTTTTATGGGTGGAGAGAGTACTATCAGCTAAAGAATAACCTCTACCTTCTTATGGGTGGAGAGAGTACTATCAGCTAAAGAATAACCTCTACCTTTTTATGGGTGGAGAGAGTACTATCAGCTAAAGAATAACCTCTATCTTTTTATGGGTGGAGAGAGTTTTATCAGCTAAAGAATAACCTCTACCTTTTTATGGGTGAAGAGAGTACTATCAGCTAGAGACCTCTACCTTTTTTTATGGGTGGAACGAGTCCTACCAGCTAAAGAATAACCTCTACCTTTATATGGGTGGAGAAAGTACTATCGGCTAAAGAATAACCTCTAACTTTTTTTGTGGGTGGAGAGAGTACTATCAGCTAAAGAATAACATCTACCTTTTTATGGGTGGAGAGAGTTTTATCAGCTAAAGAATAACCTCCACCTTTTTAGGGTGGAAAGAGTACTATCAGCTAAAGAATAACCTCTACCTTTTGATGGGTGGAGAGAGTACTATCAGCTAAAGAATATCCTCTATCTTTTTATGGGTGGAGAGAGTTTTATCAGCTAAAGAATAACCTCCACCTTTTTAGGGTGGAAAGAGTACTATCAGCTAAAGAATAACCTCTACCTTTTTATGGGTGAAGAGAGTACTATCAGCTAAAGAATAACCTCTACCTTTTTATGGGTGGAACGAGTACTACCAGCTTAAGAATAACCTCTACCTTTTGATGGGTGGAGAGAGTACTATCGGCTAAAGAATAACCTCTACCTTTTTTTGTGGGTAGAGAGAGTACTATCAGCTAAAGAATAACCTCTACCTTTTTATGGGTGGAGAGAGTACTGTCAGCTAAAGAATAACCTCTACCTTTTTATGGGTGGAGAGAGTACTATCAACTAAAGAATAACCTCTACCTTTTTCTGGGTGGAGAGAGTACTATCAGCTAAAGAATAACCCTTATCTTTTTATGGGTAGAGAGAGTACTATTAGCTAAAGAATAACCCCTATCTTTTTATGGGTGGAGAGAGTACTATTAGCTAAAGAATAACCTTTATCTTTTTATGGGTGAAGAAAGTACTATCAGCTAAAGAATAACCTCTACCTTTTTATGGGTGGAGAGAGTACTACCAGCTAAAGAATAACATCTACCTTTTTATGGGTGGAGAGAGTACTATCAGCTAAAGAGTAACGTCTATTTTTTTTTTGGGTGGGGAAAGTACTATCAGCTAAAGAATAACCTCTACCTTATTATGGGTATGGAGAGTACTATCAGCTAAAGAATAACCTCTACCTTTTTATGGGTGGAGACAGTACTATCAGCTGAAGAATAACCTCTACCTTTTTATGGGTGGAGAGAGTACTATCAGCTGAAGAATAACCTCTACCTTTTTATGGGTGGAGAGAGTACTATCAGCTAAAGAATAACCTCTACCTTTTTATTGGTGGAGAGAGTACTATCCGCTAAAGAATAACCTCTACCTTTTTATGGGTGGAGAGAGTACTATCAGCTAAAGAATAACCTCTACCTTTTTATGGGTGGAGAGAGTACTATCAACTAAAGAATAACCTCTACCTTTTTATGGGTGAAGAGAGTATTATCAGCTAAAGAATAACCTCTACCTTTTTATGGGTGAAGAGAGTATTAGCAGCTTAAGAATAACCTCTACCTTTTTATGGGTGGAGAGAGTACTACCAGCTAAAGAATAACCTCTACCTTTTTATGGGTTGAGAGAGTACTATCGGCTAAAGAATATCCTCTACTTTTTTATGGGTGGAGAGAGTACTATCAGCTAAAGAATAACCTCTACATTTTTATGGGTGGAGAGATTACTATCAGCTAAAGAATAACCTTTACTTTTTTATGGGTGGAGAGAGTACTATCAGCTAAAGAATAACCTCTACCTTTTTATGGGTGGAGAGAGTACTATCAGCTAAAGAATAACCTCTACCTTTTTATGGGTGGAGAGAGTACTATCAGCTAAAGAATAACCTCTACCTTTTTATGGGTGGAGAGAGTACTATCAGCTAAAGAATAACCTCTACCTTTTTATGGGCGGAGAGAGTACTATCAGCTAAAGAATTACCTCTACCTTTTTATGGGTGAAGAGAGTACTATCAGCTAAAGAATAACCTCTACCTTTTTATGGGTGGAGAGAGTACTATCAGCTAAAGAATAACCTCTACCTTTTTATGGGTGGAGAGAGTACTATCAGCTAAAGAATTACCTCTACCTTTTTCTGGGTGGAGAGAGTACTATCAGCTAAAGAATAACCCTTATCTTTTTATGGGTGGAGAGAGTACTATTATAGCTAAAGAATAACCCCTATCTTTTTATATGTGGAGAGAGTACTATTAGCTAAAGAATAACCTTTATCTTTTTATGGGTGAAGAGAGTACTATCAGCTGAAGAATAACCTCTACCTTTTTATGGGTGGAGAGAGTACTACCAGCTAAAGAATAACATCTACCTTTTTATGGGTGGAGAGAGTACTATCAGCTAAAGAATAACCTCTACCTTTGTATGGGTGAAGAGAGTATTAGCAGCTAAAGAATAACCTCTACCTTTTTATGGGTGGAGAGAGTACTACCAGCTAAAGAATAACCTCTACCTTTTTATGGGTGGAGAGAGTACTATCGGCTAAAGAATATCCACTACCTTTTTATGGGTGGAGAGAGTACTATCAGCTAAAGAATAACCTCTACCTTTTTATGGGTGGAGAGAGTACTATCAGCTAAAGAATAACCTCTACCTTTTTATTGGTGGAGAGAGTACTATCCGCTAAAGAATAACCTCTACCTTTTTATGGGTGGAGAGAGTACTATCAGCTAAAGAATAACCTCTACCTTTTTATGGGTGGAGAGAGTACTATCAACTAAAGAATAACCTCTACCTTTTTATGGGTGAAGAGAGTATTATCAGCTAAAGAATAACCTCTACCTTTTTATGGGTGAAGAGAGTATTAGCAGCTAAAGAATAACCTCTACCTTTTTATGGGTGGAGAGAGTACTACCAGCTAAAGAATAACCTCTACCTTTTTATGGGTGGAGAGAGTACTATCGGCTAAAGAATATCCTCTACTTTTTTATGGGTGGAGAGAGTACTATCAGCTAAAGAATAACCTCTACATTTTTATGGGTGGAGAGATTACTATCAGCTAAAGAATAACCTTTACTTTTTTATGGGTGGAGAGAGTACTATCAGCTAAAGAATAACCTCTACCTTTTTATGGGTGGAGAGAGTACTATCAGCTAAAGAATAACCTCTACCTTTTTATGGGTGGAGAGAGTACTATCGGCTAAAGAATATCCTCTACTTTTTTATGGGTGGAGAGAGTACTATCAGCTAAAGAATAACCTCTACATTTTTATGGGTGGAGAGATTACTATCAGCTAAAGAATAACCTTTACTTTTTTATGGGTGGAGAGAGTACTATCAGCTAAAGAATAACCTCTACCTTTTTATGGGTGGAGAGAGTACTATCAGCTAAAGAATAACCTCTACCTTTTTATGGGTGGAGAGAGTACTATCAGCTAAAGAATAACCTCTACCTTTTTATGGGTGGAGAGAGTACTATCAGCTAAAGAATAACCTCTACCTTTTTATGGGCGGAGAGAGTACTATCAGCTAAAGAATTACCTCTACCTTTTTATGGGTGAAGAGAGTACTATCAGCTAAAGAATAACCTCTACCTTTTTATGGGTGGAGAGAGTACTATCAGCTAAAGAATAACCTCTACCTTTTTATGGGTGGAGAGAGTACTATCAGCTAAAGAATTACCTCTACCTTTTTCTGGGTGGAGAGAGTACTATCAGCTAAAGAATAACCCTTATCTTTTTATGGGTGGAGAGAGTACTATTAGCTAAAGAATAACCCCTATCTTTTTATGGGTGGAGAGAGTACTATTAGCTAAAGAATAACCTTTATCTTTTTATGGGTGAAGAGAGTACTATCAGCTGAAGAATAACCTCTACCTTTTTATGGGTGGAGAGAGTACTACCAGCTAAAGAATAACATCTACCTTTTTATGGGTGGAGAGAGTACTATCAGCTAAAGAATAACCTCTACCTTTGTATGGGTGAAGAGAGTATTAGCAGCTAAAGAATAACCTCTACCTTTTTATGGGTGGAGAGAGTACTACCAGCTAAAGAATAACCTCTACCTTTTTATGGGTGGAGAGAGTACTATCGGCTAAAGAATATCCACTACCTTTTTATGGGTGGAGAGAGTACTATCAGCTAAAGAATAACCTCTACCTTTTTATGGGTGGAGAGATTACTATCAGCTAAAGAATAACCTTTACTTTTTTATGGGTGGAGAGAACACTATCAGCTAAAGAATAACCTCTACCTTTTTATGGGTGGAGAAAGTACTATCAGCTAAAGAATAACCTCTACCTTTTTATGGGTGGAGAGAGTACTATCAGCTAAAGAATAACCTCTACCTTTTTATGGGTGGAGAGAGTACTATCAGCTAAAGAATAACCTCTATCTTTTTATGGGCGGAGAGAGTACTATCAGCTGAAGAATTACCTCTACCTTTTTATGGGTGAAGAGAGTACTATCAGCTAAAGAATAACCTCTACCTTTTTATGGGTGGAGAGAGTACTATCAGCTAAAGAATAACCTCTACCTTTTTATGGGTGGAGAGAGTACTATCAGCTAAAGAATTACCTCTACCTTTTTCTGGGTGGAGAGACTACTATCAGCTAAAGAATAACCCTTATCTTTTTATGGGTGGAGAGAGTACTATTAGCTAAAGAATAACCCCTATCTTTTTATGGGTGGAGAGAGTACTATTAGCTAAAGAATAACCTTTATCTTTTTATGGGTGAAGAAAGTACTATCAGCTAAAGAATAACCTCTACCTTTTTATGGGTGGAGAGAGTACTACCAGCTAAAGAATAACATCTACCTTTTTATGGGTGGAGAGAGTACTATCAGCTAAAGAGTAACCTCAACCTTTTTTTTTGGGTGGGGAGAGTACTATCAGCTAAAGAATAACCTCTACCTTATTATGGGTATGGAGAGTACTATCAGCTAAAGAATAACCTCTACCTTATTATGGGTGGGGAGAGTACTATCAGCTAAAGAATAACCTCTACCTTTTTATGGGTGGAGAGAGTACTATCAGCTAGAGACCTCTACCTTTTTTATGGGTGGAACAAGTCCTACCAGCTAAAGAATAACCTCTACCTTTATATGGGTGGAGAAAGTACTATCGGCTAAAGAATAACCTCCACCTTTTTAGGGTGGAAAGAGTACTATCAGCTAAAGAATAACCTCTACCTTTTGATGGGTGGAGAGAGTACTATCAGCTAAAGAATATCCTCTATCTTTTTATGGGTGGAGAGAGTTTTATCAGCTAAAGAATAACCTCCACCTTTTTAGGGTGGAAAGAGTACTATCAGCTAAAGAATAACCTCTACCTTTTTATGGGTGAAGAGAGTACTATCAGCTAAAGAATAACCTCTACCTTTTTATGGGTGGAAAGAGTACTACCAGCTTAAGAATAACCTCTACCTTTTGATGGGTGGAGAGAGTACTATCGGCTAAAGAATAACCTCTACCTTTTTTTGTGGGTGGAGAGAGTACTATCAGCTAAAGAATAACCTCTACCTTTTTATGGGTGGAGAGAGTACTGTCAGCTAAAGAATAACCTCTACCTTTTTATGGGTGGAGAGAGTACTATCAACTAAAGAATAACCTCTACCTTTTTCTGGGTGGAGAGAGTACTATCAGCTAAAGAATAACCCTTATCTTTATATGGGTAGAGAGAGTACTATTAGCTAAAGAATAACCCCTATCTTTTTATGGGTGGAGAGAGTACTATTAGCTAAAGAATAACCTTTATCTTTTTATGGGTGAAGAAAGTACTATCAGCTAAAGAATAACCTCTACCTTTTTATGGGTGGAGAGAGTACTACCAGCTAAAGAATAACATCTACCTTTTTATGGGTGGAGAGAGTACTATCAGCTAAAGAGTAACGTCTACCTTTTTTTTTGGGTGGGGAGAGTACTATCAGCTAAAGAATAACCTCTACCTTATTATGGGTATGGAGAGTACTATCAGCTAAAGAATAACCTCTACCTTATTATGGGTGGGGAGAGTACTATCAGCTAAAGAATAACCTCTACCTTTTTATGGGTGGAGAGAGTACTATCAGCTGAAGAATAACCTCTACCTTTTTATGGGTGGAGAGAGTACTATCAGCTGAAGAATAACCTCTACCTTTTTATGGGTGGAGAGAGTACTATCAGCTAAAGAATAACCTCTACCTTTTTATTGGTGGAGAGAGTACTATCCGCTAAAGAATAACCTCTACCTTTTTATGGGTGGAGAGAGTACTATCAGCTAAAGAATAACCTCTACCTTTTTATGGGTGGAGAGAGTACTATCGGCTAAAGAATATCCACTACCTTTTTATGGGTGGAGAGAGTACTATCAGCTAAAGAATAACCTCTACCTTTTTATGGGTGGAGAGATTACTATCAGCTAAAGAATAACCTTTACTTTTTTATGGGTGGAGAGAGTACTATCAGCTAAAGAATAACCTCTACCTTTTTATGGGTGGAGAAAGTACTATCAGCTAAAGAATAACCTCTACCTTTTTATGGGTGGAGAGAGTACTATCAGCTAAAGAATAACCTCTACCTTTTTATTGGTGGAGAGAGTACTATCCGCTAAAGAATAACCTCTACCTTTTTATGGGTGGAGAGAGTACTATCAGCTAAAGAATAACCTCTACCTTTTTATGGGTGGAGAGAGTACTATCGGTTAAAGAATATCCACTACCTTTTTATGGGTGGAGAGAGTACTATCAGCTAAAGAATAACCTCTACCTTTTTATGGGTGGAGAGATTACTATCAGCTAAAGAATAACCTTTACTTTTTTATGGGTGGAGAGAGTACTATCAGCTAAAGAATAACCTCTACCTTTTTATGGGTGGAGAAAGTACTATCAGCTAAAGAATAACCTCTACCTTTTTATGGGTGGAGAGAGTACTATCAGCTAAAGAATAACCTCTACCTTTTTATTGGTGGAGAGAGTACTATCCGCTAAAGAATAACCTCTACCTTTTTATGGGTGGAGAGAGTACTATCAGCTAAAGAATAACCTCTACCTTTTTATGGGTGGAGAGAGTACTATCAACTAAAGAATAACCTCTACCTTTTTATGGGTGGAGAGAGTACTACCAGCTAAAGAATAACCTCTACCTTTTTATGGGTGGAGAGAGTACTATCGGCTAAAGAATATCCTCTACTTTTTTATGGGTGGAGAGAGTACTATCAGCTAAAGAATAACCTCTACATTTTTATGGGTGGAGAGATTACTATCAGCTAAAGAATAACCTTTACTTTTTTATGGGTGGAGAGAGTACTATCAGCTAAAGAATAACCTCTACCTTTTTCTGGGTAGAGAGAGTACTATCAGCTAAAGAATAACCCTTATCTTTTTATGGGTAGAGAGAGTACTATTAGCTAAAGAATAACCCCTATCTTTTTATGGGTGGAGAGAGTACTATTAGCTAAAGAATAACCTTTATCTTTTTATGGGTGAAGAAAGTACTATCAGCTAAAGAATAACCTCTACCTTTTTATGGGTGGAGAGAGTACTACCAGCTAAAGAATAACATCTACCTTTTTATGGGTGGAGAGAGTACTATCAGCTAAAGAGTAACGTCTACCTTTTTTTTTGGGTGGGGAGAGTACTATCAGCTAAAGAATAACCTCTACCTTTTTATGGGTGGAGAGAGTACTATCAACTAAAGAATAACCTCTACCTTTTTATGGGTGAAGAGAGTATTATCAGCTAAAGAATAACATCTACCTTTTTATGGGTGGAGAGAGTACTATCAGCTAAAGAATAACCTCTATCTTTTTATGGGTGGAGAGAGTACTATTAGCTAAAGAATAACCTTTATCTTTTTATGGGTGAAGAGAGTACAATCAGCTGAAGAATAACCTCTACCTTTTTATGGGTGGAGAGAGTACTACCAGCTAAAGAATAACATCTACCTTTTTATGGGTGGAGAGAGTACTATCAGCTAAAGAATAACCTCTACCTTTTTATGGGTGAAGAGAGTATTAGCAGCTAAAGAATAACCTCTACCTTTTTATGGGTGGAGAGAGTACTACCAGCTAAAGAATAACCTCTACCTTTTTATGGGTGGAGAGAGTACTATCGGCTAAAGAATATCCACTACCTTTTTATGGGTGGAGAGAGTACTATCAGCTAAAGAATAACCTCTACCTTTTTATGGGTGGAGAGATTACTATCAGCTAAATAATAACCTTTACTTTTTTATGGGTGGAGAGAGTACTATCAGCTAAAGAATAACCTCTACCTTTTTAAGGGTGGAGAGAGTACTATCAGCTAAAGAATAACCTCTACCTTTTTATTGGTGGAGAGAGTACTATCCGCTAAAGAATAACCTCTACCTTTTTATGGGTGGAGAGAGTACTATCAGCTAAAGAATAACCTCTACCTTTTTATGGGTGGAGAGAGTACTATCAACTAAAGAATAACCTCTACCTTTTTATGGGTGAAGAGAGTATTATCAGCTAAAGAATAACCTCTACCTTTTTATGGGTGAAGAGAGTATTAGCAGCTAAAGAATAACCTCTACCTTTTTATGGGTGGAGAGAGTACTACCAGCTAAAGAATAACCTCTACCTTTTTATGGGTGGAGAGAGTACTATCGGCTAAAGAATATCCTCTACTTTTTTATGGGTGGAGAGAGTACTATCAGCTAAAGAATAACCTCTACATTTTTATGGGTGAAGAGATTACTATCAGCTAAAGAATAACCTCCACCTTTTTAGGGTGGAAAGAGTACTATCAGCTAAAGAATAACCTCTACCTTTTGATGGGTGGAGAGAGTACTATCAGCTAAAGAATATCCTCTATCTTTTTATGGGTGGAGAGAGTTTTATCAGCTAAAAAATAACCTCCACCTTTTTAGGGTGGAAAGAGTACTATCAGCTAAAGAATAACCTCTACCTTTTTATGGGTGAAGAGAGTACTATCAGCTAAAGAATAACCTCTACCTTTTTATGGGTGGAAAGAGTACTACCAGCTTAAGAATAACCTCTACCTTTTGATGGGTGGAGAGAGTACTATCAGCTAAAGAATAACCTCTACCTTTTTATTGGTGGAGAGAGTACTATCCGCTAAAGAATAACCTCTACCTTTTTATGGGTGGAGAGAGTACTATCAGCTAAAGAATAACCTCTACTTTTTTATGGGTGGAGAGAGTACTATCAACTAAAGAATAACCTCTACCTTTTTATGGGTGAAGAGAGTATTATCAGCTAAAGAATAACCTCTACCTTTTTATGGGTGAAGAGAGTATTAGCAGCTAAAGAATAACCTCTACCTTTTTATGGGTGGAGAGAGTACTACCAGCTAAAGAATAACCTCTACCTTTTTATGGGTGGAGAGAGTACTATCGGCTAAAGAATATCCTCTACTTTTTTATGGGTGGAGAGAGTACTATCAGCTAAAGAATAACCTCTACATTTTTATGGGTGGAGAGATTACTATCAGCTAAAGAATAACCTCCACCTTTTTAGGGTGGAAAGAGTACTATCAGCTAAAGAATAACCTCTACCTTTTGATGGGTGGAGAGAGTACTATCAGCTAAAGAATATCCTCTATCTTTTTATGGGTGGAGAGAGTTTTATCAGCTAAAGAATAACCTCCACCTTTTTAGGGTGGAAAGAGTACTATCAGCTAAAGAATAACCTCTACCTTTTTATGGGTGAAGAGAGTACTATCAGCTAAAGAATAACCTCTACCTTTTTATGGGTGGAAAGAGTACTACCAGCTTAAGAATAACCTCTACCTTTTGATGGGTGGAGAGAGTACTATCGGCTAAAGAATAACCTCTACCTTCTTTTGTGGGTGGAGAGAGTACTATCAGCTAAAGAATAACCTCTACCTTTTTATGGGTGGAGAGAGTACTGTCAGCTAAAGAATAACCTCTACCTTTTTATGGGTGGAGAGAGTACTATCAACTAAAGAATAACCTCTACCTTTTTCTGGGTGGAGAGAGTACTATAAGCTAAAGAATAACCCTTATCTTTTTATGGGTAGAGAGAGTACTATTAGCTAAAGAATAACCCCTATCTTTTTATGGGTGGAGAGAGTACTATTAGCTAAAGAATAACCTTTATCTTTTTATGGGTGAAGAAAGTACTATCAGCTAAAGAATAACCTCTACCTTTTTATGGGTGGAGAGAGTACTATCAGCTAAAGAATAACCTCTACCTTTTTATGGGTGGAGAGAGTACTATCAGCTAAAGAATAACCTCTACCTTTTTATGGGTGGAGAGAGTACTATCAACTAAAGAATAACTTCTACCTTTTTATGGGTGAAGAGAGTATTATCAGCTAAAGAATAACCTCTACCTTTTTATGGGTGAAGAGAGTATTAGAAGCTAAAGAATAACCTCTACCTTTTTATGGGTGGAGAGAGTACTACCAGCTAAAGAATAACCTCTACCTTTTTATGGGTGGAGAGAGTACTATCGGCTAAAGAATATCCTCTACTTTTTTATGGGTGGAGAGAGTACTATCAGCTAAAGAATAACCTCTACCTTTTTATGGGTGAAGAGAGTACTATCAGCTAAAGAATAACCTCTACCTTTTTATGGGTGGAAAGAGTACTACCAGCTTAAGAATAACCTCTACCTTTTGATGGGTGGAGAGAGTACTATCGGCTAAAGAATAACCTCTACCTTCTTTTGTGGGTGGAGAGAGTACTATCAGCTAAAGAATAACCTCTACCTTTTTATGGGTGGAGAGAGTACTGTCAGCTAAAGAATAACCTCTACCTTTTTATGGGTGGAGAGAGTACTATCAACTAAAGAATAACCTCTACCTTTTTCTGGGTGGAGAGAGTACTATAAGCTAAAGAATAACCCTTATCTTTTTATGGGTAGAGAGAGTACTATTAGCTAAAGAATAACCCCTATCTTTTTATGGGTGGAGAGAGTACTATTAGCTAAAGAATAACCTTTATCTTTTTATGGGTGAAGAAAGTACTATCAGCTAAAGAATAACCTCTACCTTTTTATGGGTGGAGAGAGTACTATCAGCTAAAGAATAACCTCTACCTTTTTATGGGTGGAGAGAGTACTATCAGCTAAAGAATAACCTCTACCTTTTTATGGGTGGAGAGAGTACTATCAACTAAAGAATAACTTCTACCTTTTTATGGGTGAAGAGAGTATTATCAGCTAAAGAATAACCTCTACCTTTTTATGGGTGAAGAGAGTATTAGAAGCTAAAGAATAACCTCTACCTTTTTATGGGTGGAGAGAGTACTACCAGCTAAAGAATAACCTCTACCTTTTTATGGGTGGAGAGAGTACTATCGGCTAAAGAATATCCTCTACTTTTTTATGGGTGGAGAGAGTACTATCAGCTAAAGAATAACCTCTACATTTTTATGGGTGGAGAGATTACTATCAGCTAAAGAATAACCTTTACTTTTTTATGGGTGGAGAGAGTACTATCAGCTAAAGAATAACCTCTACTTTTTTATGGGTGGAGAGAGTACTATCAGCTAAAGAATAACCTCTACCTTTTTATGGGTGGAGAGAGTACTATCAGCTAAAGAATAACCTCTACCTTTTTATGGGTGGAGAGAGTACTATCAGCTAAAGAATAACCTCTACCTTTTTATGGGCGGAGAGAGTACTATCAGCTAAAGAATTACCTCTACCTTTTTATGGGTGAAGAGAGTACTATCAGCTAAAGAATAACCTCTACCTTTTTATGGGTGGAGAGAGTACTATCAGCTAAAGAATAACCTCTACCTTTTTATGGGTGGAGAGAGTACTATCAGCTAAAGAATTACCTCTACCTTTTTCTGGGTGGAGAGAGTACTATCAGCTAAAGAATAACCCTTATCTTTTTATGGGTGGAGAGAGTATTATTAGCTAAAGAATAACCCCTATCTTTTTATGGGTGGAGAGAGTACTATTAGCTAAAGAATAACCTTTATCTTTTTATGGGTGAAGAGAGTACTATCAGCTGAAGAATAACCTCTACCTTTTTATGGGTGGAGAGAGTACTACCAGCTAAAGAATAACATCTACCTTTTTATGGGTGGAGAGAGTACTATCAGCTAAAGAGTAACCTCTACCTTTTTTTTGGGTGGGGAGAGTACTATCAGCTAAGGAATAACCTCTACCTTATTATGGGTATGGAGAGTACTATCAGCTAAAGAATAACCTCTACCTTATTATGGGTGGAGAGAGTACTATCAGCTAAAGAATAACCTCTACCTTCTTATGGGTGGAGAGAGTACTATCAGCTGAAGAATAACCTCTACCTTTTTATGGGTGGAGAGAGTACTATCAGCTGAAGAATAACCTCTACCTTTTTATGGGTGTAGAGAGTACTATCAGCTGAAGAATAACCTCTACCTTTTTATGGGTGGAGAAAGTACTATCAGCTAAAGAATAACCTCTACCTTTTTATTGGTGGAGAGAGTACTATCCGCTAAAGTATAACCTCTACCTTTTTATTGGTGGAGAGAGTACTATCCGCTAAAGAATAACCTCTACATTTTATGGGTGGAGAGAGTACTATCAGCTAAAGAATAACCTCTACCTTTTTATGGGTGGAGAGATTACTATCAGCTAAAGAATAACCTTTACTTTTCTATGGGTGGAGAGAGTACTATCAGCTAAAGAATAACCTCTAACTATTTACGGATGGAGAGAGTAATATCAGCTAAAGAATAACCTCTACCTTTTTATGGGTGGAGAGAGTACTATCAGCTAAAGAATAACCTCTACCTTTTTATGGGTGGAGAAAGTACTATCAGCTAAAGAATAACCTCTACCTTTTTATGGGTGGAGAGAGTACTATCAGCTAAAGAATAACCTCTACCTTTTTATGGGTGGAGAGAGTACTATCAGCTAAAGAATAACCTCTACCTTTTTATGGGTGGAGAGAGTACTATCAGTTGAAGAATAACCTCTACCTTTTTATGGGTGGAGAGAGTACTATCAGCTAAAGAATAACCTCTACCTTTTTATGGGTGGAGAGAGTACTATCAGCTAAAGAATAACCTCTAACTTTTTTTGTGGGTGGAGAGAGTACTATCAGCTGAAGAATAACCTCTACCTTTTTATGGGTGGAGAGAGTACTATCAGCTAGAGACCTCTACCTTTTTTATGGGTGGAACGAGTCCTACCAGCTAAAGAATAACCTCTACCTTTATATGGGTGGAGAAAGTACTATCGGCTAAAGAATAACCTCTAACTTTTTTGTGGGTGGAGAGAGTACTATCAGCTAAAGAATAACCTCTACATTTTTATGGGTGGAGAGAGTTTTATCAGCTAAAGAATAACCTCCACCTTTTTAGGATGGAAAGAGTACTATCAGCTAAAGAATAACCTCTACCTTTTGATGGGTGGAGAGAGTACTATCAGCTAAAGAATATCCTCTATCTTTTTATGGGTGGAGAGAGTTTTATCAGCTAAAGAATAACCTCCACCTTTTTAGGGTGGAAAGAGTACTATCAGCTAAAGAATAACCTCTACCTTTTTATGGGTGAAGAGAGTACTATCAGCTAAAGAATAACCTCTACCTTTTTATGGGTGGAACGAGTACTACCAGCTTAAGAATAACCTCTACCTTTTGATGGGTGGAGAGAGTACTATCGGCTAAAGAATAACCTCTACCTTTTTTTGTGGGTGGAGAGAGTACTATCAGCTAAAGAATAACCTCTACCTTTTTATGGGTGGAGAGAGTACTGTCAGCTAAAGAATAACCTCTACCTTTTTATGGGTGGAGAGAGTACTATCAACTAAAGAATAACCTCTACCTTTTTCTGGGTGGAGAGAGTACTATCAGCTAAAGAATAACCCTTATCTTTTTATGGGTAGAGAGAGTACTATTAGCTAAAGAATAACCCCTATCTTTTTATGGGTGGAGAGAGTACTATCAGCTAAAGAATAACCTCTACCTTTTTATGGGTGGAGAGAGTACTATCAGCTAAAGAATAACCTCTACCTTTTTATGGGTGGAGAGAGTACTATCAACTAAAGAATAACTTCTACCTTTTTATGGGTGAAGAGAGTATTATCAGCTAAAGAATAACCTCTACCTTTTTATGGGTGAAGAGAGTATTAGAAGCTAAAGAATAACCTCTACCTTTTTATGGGTGGAGAGAGTACTACCAGCTAAAGAATAACCTCTACCTTCTTATGGGTGGAGAGAGTACTATCGGCTAAAGAATATCCTCTACTTTTTTATGGGTGGAGAGAGTACTATCAGCTAAAGAATAACCTCTACATTTTTATGGGTGGAGAGATTACTATCAGCTAAAGAATAACCTTTACTTTTTTATGGGTGGAGAGAGTACTATCAGCTAAAGAATAACCTCTACCTTTTTATGGGTGGAGAGAGTACTATCAGCTAAAGAATAACCTCTACCTTTTTATGGGTGGAGAGAGTACTATCAGCTAAAGAATAACCTCTACCTTTTTATGGGTGGAGAGAGTACTATCAGCTAAAGAATAACCTCTACCTTTTTATGGGTGGAGAGAGTACTGTCAGCTAAAGAATAACCTCTACCTTTTTATGGGTGGAGAGAGTACTATCAGCTAAAGAATAACCTCTCCCTTTTTATGGGCGGAGAGAGTACTATCAGCTAAAGAATTACCTCTACCTTTTTATGGGTGAAGAGAGTACTATCAGCTAAAGAATAACCTCTACCTTTTTATGGGTGGAGAGAGTACTATCAGCTAAAGAATAACCTCTACCTTTTTATGGGTGGAGAGAGTACTATCAGCTAAAGAATTACCTCTACCTTTTTCTGGGTGGAGAGAGTACTATCAGCTAAAGAATAACCCTTATCTTTTTATGGGTGGAGAGAGTACTATTAGCTAAAGAATAACCCCTATCTTTTTATGGGTGGAGAGAGTACTATTAGCTAAAGAATAACCTTTATCTTTTTATGGGTGAAGAGAGTACTATCAGCTGAAGAATAACCTCTACCTTTTTATGGGTGGAGAGAGTACTACCAGCTAAAGAATAACATCTACCTTTTTATGGGTGGAGAGAGTACTATCAGCTAAAGAGTAACCTCTACCTTTTTTTTGGGTGTGGAGAGTACTATCAGCTAAGGAATAACCTCTACCTTATTATGGGTATGGAGAGTACTATCAGCTAAAGAATAACCTCTACCTTATTATGGGTGGAGAGAGTACTATCAGCTAAAGAATAACCTCTACCTTCTTATGGGTGGAGAGAGTACTATCAGCTGAAGAATAACCTCTACCTTTTTATGGGTGGAGAGAGTACTATCAGCTGAAGAATAACCTCTACCTTTTTATGGGTGTAGAGAGTACTATCAGCTGAAGAATAACCTCTACCTTTTTATGGGTGGAGAAAGTACTATCAGCTAAAGAATAACCTCTACCTTTTTATTGGTGGAGAGAGTACTATCCGCTAAAGTATAACCTCTACCTTTTTATTGGTGGAGAGAGTACTATCCGCTAAAGAATAACCTCTACATTTTATGGGTGGTGAGAGTACTATCAGCTAAAGAATAACCTCTACCTTTTTATGGGTGAAGAGATTACTATCAGCTAAAGAATAACCTATACTTTTCTATGGGTGGAGAGAGTACTATCAGCTAAGGAATAACCTCTAACTATTTACGGGTGGAGAGAGTAATATCAGCTAAAGAATAACCTCTACCTTTTTATGGGTGGAGAGAGTACTATCAGCTAAAGAATAACCTCTACCTTTTTATGGGTGGAGAAAGTACTATCAGCTAAAGAATAACCTCTACCTTTTTATGGGTGGAGAGAGTACTATCAGCTAAAGAATAACCTCTACCTTTTTATGGGTGGAGAGAGTACTATCAGCTAAAGAATAACCTCTACCTTTTTATGGGTGGAGAGAGTACTATCAGTTGAAGAATAACCTCTACCTTTTTATGGGTGGAGAGAGTACTATCAGCTAAAGAATAACCTCTACCTTTTTATGGGTGGAGAGAGTACTATCAGCTAGAGACCTCTACCTTTTTTATGGGTGGAACGAGTCCTACCAGCTAAAGAATAACCTCTACCTTTATATGGGTGGAGAAAGTACTATCGGCTAAAGAATAACCTCTAACTTTTTTTGTGGGTGGAGAGAGTACTATCAGCTAAAGAATAACCTCTACCTTTTTATGGGTGGAGAGAGTTTTATCAGCTAAAGAATAACCTCCACCTTTTTAGGATGGAAAGAGTACTATCAGCTAAAGAATAACCTCTAACTTTTTTTGTGGGTGGAGAGAGTACTATCAGCTAAAGAATAACCTCTACCTTTTTATGGGTGGAGAGAGTTTTATCAGCTAAAGAATAACCTCCACCTTTTTAGGATGGAAAGAGTACTATCAGCTAAAGAATAACCTCTACCTTTTGATGGGTGGAGAGAGTACTATCAGCTAAAGAATATCCTCTATCTTTTTATGGGTGGAGAGAGTTTTATCAGCTAAAGAATAACCTCCACCTTTTTAGGGTGGAAAGAGTACTATCAGCTAAAGAATAACCTCTACCTTTTTATGGGTGAAGAGAGTACTATCAGCTAAAGAATAACCTCTACCTTTTTATGGGTGGAACGAGTACTACCAGCTTAAGAATAACCTCTACCTTTTGATGGGTGGAGAGAGTACTATCGGCTAAAGAATAACCTCTACCTTTTTTTGTGGGTGGAGAGAGTACTATCAGCTAAAGAATAACCTCTACCTTTTTATGGGTGGAGAGAGTACTGTCAGCTAAAGAATAACCTCTACCTTTTTATGGGTGGAGAGAGTACTATCAACTAAAGAATAACCTCTACCTTTTTCTGGGTGGAGAGAGTACTATCAGCTAAAGAATAACCCTTATCTTTTTATGGGTAGAGAGAGTACTATTAGCTAAAGAATAACCCCTATCTTTTTATGGGTGGAGAGAGTACTATTAGCTAAAGAATAACCTTTATCTTTTTATGGGTGAAGAAAGTACTATCAGCTAATGAATAACCTCTACCTTTTTATGGGTGGAGAGAGTACTACCAGCTAAAGAATAACCTCTACCTTTTTATGGGTGGAGAGAGTACTATCGGCTAAAGAATATCCTCTACTTTTTTATGGGTGGAGAGAGTACTATCAGCTAAAGAATAACCTCTACATTTTTATGGGTGGAGAGATTACTATCAGCTAAAGAATAACCTTTACTTTTTTATGGGTGGAGAGAGTACTATCAGCTAAAGAATAACCTCTACCTTTTTATGGGTGGAGAGAGTACTATCAGCTAAAGAATAACCTCTACCTTTTTATGGGTGGAGAGAGTACTATCAGCTAAAGAATAACCTCTACCTTTTTATGGGTGGAGAGAGTACTATCAGCTAAAGAATAACCTCTACCTTTTTATGGGCGGAGAGAGTACTATCAGCTAAAGAATTACCTCTACCTTTTTATGGGTGAAGAGAGTACTATCAGCTAAAGAATAACCTCTACCTTTTTATGGGTGGAGAGAGTACTATCAGCTAAAGAATTACCTCTACCTTTTTCTGGGTGGAGAGAGTACTATCAGCTAAAGAATAACCCTTATCTTTTTATGGGTGGAGAGAGTACTATTAGCTAAAGAATAACCCCTATCTTTTTATGGGTGGAGAGAGTACTATTAGCTAAAGAATAACCTTTATCTTTTTATTGGTGAAGAGAGTACTATCAGCTGAAGAATAACCTCTACCTTTTTATGGGTGGAGAGAGTACTACCAGCTAAAGAATAACATCTACCTTTTTGTGGGTGGAGAGAGTACTATCAGCTAAAGAGTAACCTCTACCTTTTTTTTGGGTGGGGAGAGTACCATCAGCTAAGGAATAACCTCTACCTTATTATGGGTATGGAGAGTACTATCAGCTAAAGAATAACCTCTACCTTATTATGGGTGGAGAGAGTACTATCAGCTAAAGAATAACCTCTACCTTCTTATGGGTGGAGAGAGTACTATCAGCTGAAGAATAACCTCTACCTTTTTATGTGTGGAGAGAGTACTATCAGCTGAAGAATAACCTCTACCTTTTTATGGGTGTAGAGAGTACTATCAGCTGAAGAATAACCTCTACCTTTTTATGGGTGGAGAAAGTACTATCAGCTAAAGAATAACCTCTACCTTTTTATTGGTGGAGAGAGTACTATCCGCTAAGGTATAACCTCTACCTTTTTATTGGTGGAGAGAGTACTATCCGCTAAAGAATAACCTCTACATTTTATGGGTGGAGAGAGTACTCTCAGCTAAAGAATAACCTCTACCTTTTTATGGGTGGAGAGATTACTATCAGCTAAAGAATAACCTTTACTTTTCTATGGGTGGAGAGAGTACTATCAGCTAAAGAATAACCTCTAACTATTTACGGGTGGAGAGAGTAATATCAGCTAAAGAATAACCTCTACCTTTTTATGGGTGGAGAGAGTACTATCAGCTAAAGAATAACCTCTACCTTTTTATGGGTGGAGAAAGTACTATCAGCTAAAGAATAACCTCTACCTTTTTATGGGTGGAGAGAGTACTATCAGCTAAAGAATAACCTCTACCTTTTTATGGGTGGAGAGAGTACTATCAGCTAAAGAATAACCTCTACCTTTTTATGGGTGGAGAGAGTACTATCAGTTGAAGAATAACCTCTACCTTTTTATGGGTGGAGAGAGTACTATCAGCTAAAGAATAACCTCTACCTTTTTATGGGTGGAGAGAGTACTATCAGCTAAAGAATAACCTCTACCTTCTTATGGGTGGAGAGAGTACTATCAGCTAAAGAATAACCTCTACCTTTTTATGGGTGGAGAGAGTACTATCAGCTAAAGAATAACCTCTATCTTTTTATGGGTGGAGAGAGTTTTATCAGCTAAAGAATAACCTCTACCTTTTTATGGGTGAAGAGAGTACTATCAGCTAGAGACCTCTACCTTTTTTATGGGTGGAACGAGTCCTACCAGCTAAAGAATAACCTCTACCTTTATATGGGTGGAGAAAGTACTATCGGCTAAAGAATAACCTCTAACTTTTTTTGTGGGTGGAGAGAGTACTATCAGCTAAAGAATAACCTCTACCTTTTTATGGGTGGAGAGAGTACTATCAGCTAAAGAATAACCTCTACCTTTTTATGGGTGGAGAGAGTACTATCAGCTAAAGAATAACCTCTACCTTTTTATGGGTGGAGAGAGTACTATCAGTTGAAGAATAACCTCTACCTTTTTATGGGTGGAGAGAGTACTATCAGCTAAAGAATAACCTCTACCTTTTTATGGGTGGAGAGAGTACTATCAGCTAAAGAATAACCTCTACCTTCTTATGGGTGGAGAGAGTACTATCAGCTAAAGAATAACCTCTACCTTTTTATGGGTGGAGAGAGTACTATCAGCTAAAGAATAACCTCTATCTTTTTATGGGTGGAGAGAGTTTTATCAGCTAAAGAATAACCTCTACCTTTTTATGGGTGAAGAGAGTACTATCAGCTAGAGACCTCTACCTTTTTTATGGGTGGAACGAGTCCTACCAGCTAAAGAATAACCTCTACCTTTATATGGGTGGAGAAAGTACTATCGGCTAAAGAATAACCTCTAACTTTTTTTGTGGGTGGAGAGAGTACTATCAGCTAAAGAATAACCCCTACCTTTTTATGGGTGGAGAGAGTTTTATCAGCTAAAGAATAACCTCCACCTTTTTAGGATGGAAAGAGTACTATCAGCTAAAGAATAACCTCTACCTTTTGATGGGTGGAGAGAGTACTATCAGCTAAAGAATATCCTCTATCTTTTTATGGGTGGAGAGAGTTTTATCAGCTAAAGAATAACCTCCACCTTTTTAGGGTGGAAAGAGTACTATCAGCTAAAGAATAACCTCTACCTTTTTATGGGTGAAGAGAGTACTATCAGCTAAAGAATAACCTCTACCTTTTTATGGGTGGAACGAGTACTACCAGCTTAAGAATAACCTCTACCTTTTGATGGGTGGAGAGAGTACTATCGGCTAAAGAATAACCTCTACCTTTTTTTGTGGGTGGAGAGAGTACTATCAGCTAAAGAATAACCTCTACCTTTTTATGGGTGGAGAGAGTACTGTCAGCTAAAGAATAACCTCTACCTTTTTATGGGTGGAGAGAGTACTATCAACTAAAGAATCACCTCTACCTTTTTCTGGTTGGAGAGAGTACTATCAGCTAAAGAATAACCCTTATCTTTTTATGGGTAGAGAGAGTACTATTAGCTAAAGAATAACCCCTATCTTTTTATGGGTGGAGAGAGTACTATTAGCTAAAGAATAACCTTTATCTTTTTATGGGTGAAGAAAGTACTATCAGCTAAAGAATAACCTCTACCTTTTTATGGGTGGAGAGAGTACTACCAGCTAAAGAATAACCTCTACCTTTTTATGGGTGGAGAGAGTACTATCGGCTAAAGAATATCCTCTACTTTTTTATGGGTGGAGAGAGTACTATCAGCTAAAGAATAACCTCTACATTTTTATGGGTGGAGAGATTACTATCAGCTAAAGAATAACCTTTACTTTTTTATGGGTGGAGAGAGTACTATCAGCTAAAGAATAACCTCTACCTTTTTATGGGTGGAGAGAGTACTATCAGCTAAAGAATAACCTCTACCTTTTTATGGGTGGAGAGAGTACTATCAGCTAAAGAATAACCTCTACCTTTTTATGGGTGGAGAGAGTACTATCAGCTAAAGAATAACCTCTACCTTTTTATGGGCGGAGAGAGTACTATCAGCTAAAGAATTACCTCTACCTTTTTATGGGTGAAGAGAGTACTATCAGCTAAAGAATAACCTCTACCTTTTTATGGGTGGAGAGAGTACTATCAGCTAAAGAATAACCTCTACCTTTTTATGGGTGGAGAGAGTACTATCAGCTAAAGAATTACCTCTACCTTTTTCTGGGTGGAGAGAGTACTATCAGCTAAAGAATAACCCTTATCTTTTTATGGGTGGAGAGAGTACTATTAGCTAAAGAATAACCCCTATCTTTTTATGGGTGGAGAGAGTACTATTAGCTAAAGAATAACCTTTATCTTTTTATGGGTGAAGAGAGTACTATCAGCTGAAGAATAACCTCTACCTTTTTATGGGTGGAGAGAGTACTACCAGCTAAAGAATAACATCTACCTTTTTATGGGTGGAGAGAGTACTATCAGCTAAAGAGTAACCTCTACCTTTTTTTTGGGTGGGGAGAGTACTATCAGCTAAGGAATAACCTCTACCTTATTATGGGTATGGAGAGTACTATCAGCTAAAGAATAACCTCTACCTTATTATGGGTGGAGAGAGTACTATCAGCTAAAGAATAACCTCTACCTTCTTATGGGTGGAGAGAGTACTATCAGCTGAAGAATAACCTCTACCTTTTTATGGGTGGAGAGAGTACTATCAACTAAAGAATAACCTCTACCTTTTTATGGGTGTAGAGAGTACTATCAGCTGAAGAATAACCTCTACCTTTTTATGGGTGGAGAATGTACTATCAGCTAAAGAATAACCTCTACCTTTTTATTGGTGGAGAGAGTACTATCCGCTAAAGTATAACCTCTACCTTTTTATTGGTGGAGAGAGTACTATCCGCTAAAGAATAACCTCTACATTTTATGGGTGGAGAGAGTACTATCAGCTAAAGAATAACCTCTACCTTTTTACGGGTGGAGAGATTACTATCAGCTATCAGCTAAAGAATAACCTTTACTTTTCTATGGGTGGAGAGAGTACTATCAGCTAAAGAATAACCTCTAACTATTTACGGGTGGAGAGAGTAATATCAGCTAAAGAATAACCTCTACCTTTTTATGGGTGGAGAGAGTACTATCAGCTAAAGAATAACCTCTACCTTTTTATGGGTGGAGAAAGTACTATCAGCTAAAGAATAACCTCTACCTTTTTATGGGTGGAGAGAGTACTATCGGCTAAAGAATATCCTCTACTTTTTTATGGGTGGAGAGAGTACTATCAGCTAAAGAATAACCTCTACATTTTTATGGGTGGAGAGATTACTATTAGCTAAAGAATAACCCCTATCTTTTTATGGGTGGAGAGAGTACTATTAGCTAAAGAATAACCTTTATCTTTTTATGGGTGAAGAAAGTACTATCAGCTAATGAATAACCTCTACCTTTTTATGGGTGGAGAGAGTACTACCAGCTAAAGAATAACCTCTACCTTTTTATGGGTGGAGAGAGTACTATCGGCTAAAGAATATCCTCTACTTTTTTATGGGTGGAGAGAGTACTATCAGCTAAAGAATAACCTCTACATTTTTATGGGTGGAGAGATTACTATCAGCTAAAGAATAACCTTTACTTTTTTATGGGTGGAGAGAGTACTATCAGCTAAAGAATAACCTCTACCTTTTTATGGGTGGAGAGAGTACTATCAGCTAAAGAATAACCTCTACCTTTTTATGGGTGGAGAGAGTACTATCAGCTAAAGAATAACCTCTACCTTTTTATGGGTGGAGAGAGTACTATCAGCTAAAGAATAACCTCTACCTTTTTATGGGCGGAGAGAGTACTATCAGCTAAAGAATTACCTCTACCTTTTTATGGGTGAAGAGAGTACTATCAGCTAAAGAATAACCTCTACCTTTTTATGGGTGGAGAGAGTACTATCAGCTAAAGAATTACCTCTACCTTTTTCTGGGTGGAGAGAGTACTATCAGCTAAAGAATAACCCTTATCTTTTTATGGGTGGAGAGAGTACTATTAGCTAAAGAATAACCCCTATCTTTTTATGGGTGGAGAGAGTACTATTAGCTAAAGAATAACCTTTATCTTTTTATTGGTGAAGAGAGTACTATCAGCTGAAGAATAACCTCTACCTTTTTATGGGTGGAGAGAGTACTACCAGCTAAAGAATAACATCTACCTTTTTGTGGGTGGAGAGAGTACTATCAGCTAAAGAGTAACCTCTACCTTTTTTTTGGGTGGGGAGAGTACCATCAGCTAAGGAATAACCTCTACCTTATTATGGGTATGGAGAGTACTATCAGCTAAAGAATAACCTCTACCTTATTATGGGTGGAGAGAGTACTATCAGCTAAAGAATAACCTCTACCTTCTTATGGGTGGAGAGAGTACTATCAGCTGAAGAATAACCTCTACCTTTTTATGTGTGGAGAGAGTACTATCAGCTGAAGAATAACCTCTACCTTTTTATGGGTGTAGAGAGTACTATCAGCTGAAGAATAACCTCTACCTTTTTATGGGTGGAGAAAGTACTATCAGCTAAAGAATAACCTCTACCTTTTTATTGGTGGAGAGAGTACTATCCGCTAAGGTATAACCTCTACCTTTTTATTGGTGGAGAGAGTACTATCCGCTAAAGAATAACCTCTACATTTTATGGGTGGAGAGAGTACTCTCAGCTAAAGAATAACCTCTACCTTTTTATGGGTGGAGAGATTACTATCAGCTAAAGAATAACCTTTACTTTTCTATGGGTGGAGAGAGTACTATCAGCTAAAGAATAACCTCTAACTATTTACGGGTGGAGAGAGTAATATCAGCTAAAGAATAACCTCTACCTTTTTATGGGTGGAGAGAGTACTATCAGCTAAAGAATAACCTCTACCTTTTTATGGGTGGAGAAAGTACTATCAGCTAAAGAATAACCTCTACCTTTTTATGGGTGGAGAGAGTACTATCAGCTAAAGAATAACCTCTACCTTTTTATGGGTGGAGAGAGTACTATCAGCTAAAGAATAACCTCTACCTTTTTATGGGTGGAGAGAGTACTATCAGTTGAAGAATAACCTCTACCTTTTTATGGGTGGAGAGAGTACTATCAGCTAAAGAATAACCTCTACCTTTTTATGGGTGGAGAGAGTACTATCAGCTAAAGAATAACCTCTACCTTCTTATGGGTGGAGAGAGTACTATCAGCTAAAGAATAACCTCTACCTTTTTATGGGTGGAGAGAGTACTATCAGCTAAAGAATAACCTCTATCTTTTTATGGGTGGAGAGAGTTTTATCAGCTAAAGAATAACCTCTACCTTTTTATGGGTGAAGAGAGTACTATCAGCTAGAGACCTCTACCTTTTTTATGGGTGGAACGAGTCCTACCAGCTAAAGAATAACCTCTACCTTTATATGGGTGGAGAAAGTACTATCGGCTAAAGAATAACCTCTAACTTTTTTTGTGGGTGGAGAGAGTACTATCAGCTAAAGAATAACCTCTACCTTTTTATGGGTGGAGAGAGTACTATCAGCTAAAGAATAACCTCTACCTTTTTATGGGTGGAGAGAGTACTATCAGCTAAAGAATAACCTCTACCTTTTTATGGGTGGAGAGAGTACTATCAGTTGAAGAATAACCTCTACCTTTTTATGGGTGGAGAGAGTACTATCAGCTAAAGAATAACCTCTACCTTTTTATGGGTGGAGAGAGTACTATCAGCTAAAGAATAACCTCTACCTTCTTATGGGTGGAGAGAGTACTATCAGCTAAAGAATAACCTCTACCTTTTTATGGGTGGAGAGAGTACTATCAGCTAAAGAATAACCTCTATCTTTTTATGGGTGGAGAGAGTTTTATCAGCTAAAGAATAACCTCTACCTTTTTATGGGTGAAGAGAGTACTATCAGCTAGAGACCTCTACCTTTTTTATGGGTGGAACGAGTCCTACCAGCTAAAGAATAACCTCTACCTTTATATGGGTGGAGAAAGTACTATCGGCTAAAGAATAACCTCTAACTTTTTTTGTGGGTGGAGAGAGTACTATCAGCTAAAGAATAACCCCTACCTTTTTATGGGTGGAGAGAGTTTTATCAGCTAAAGAATAACCTCCACCTTTTTAGGATGGAAAGAGTACTATCAGCTAAAGAATAACCTCTACCTTTTGATGGGTGGAGAGAGTACTATCAGCTAAAGAATATCCTCTATCTTTTTATGGGTGGAGAGAGTTTTATCAGCTAAAGAATAACCTCCACCTTTTTAGGGTGGAAAGAGTACTATCAGCTAAAGAATAACCTCTACCTTTTTATGGGTGAAGAGAGTACTATCAGCTAAAGAATAACCTCTACCTTTTTATGGGTGGAACGAGTACTACCAGCTTAAGAATAACCTCTACCTTTTGATGGGTGGAGAGAGTACTATCGGCTAAAGAATAACCTCTACCTTTTTTTGTGGGTGGAGAGAGTACTATCAGCTAAAGAATAACCTCTACCTTTTTATGGGTGGAGAGAGTACTGTCAGCTAAAGAATAACCTCTACCTTTTTATGGGTGGAGAGAGTACTATCAACTAAAGAATCACCTCTACCTTTTTCTGGTTGGAGAGAGTACTATCAGCTAAAGAATAACCCTTATCTTTTTATGGGTAGAGAGAGTACTATTAGCTAAAGAATAACCCCTATCTTTTTATGGGTGGAGAGAGTACTATTAGCTAAAGAATAACCTTTATCTTTTTATGGGTGAAGAAAGTACTATCAGCTAAAGAATAACCTCTACCTTTTTATGGGTGGAGAGAGTACTACCAGCTAAAGAATAACCTCTACCTTTTTATGGGTGGAGAGAGTACTATCGGCTAAAGAATATCCTCTACTTTTTTATGGGTGGAGAGAGTACTATCAGCTAAAGAATAACCTCTACATTTTTATGGGTGGAGAGATTACTATCAGCTAAAGAATAACCTTTACTTTTTTATGGGTGGAGAGAGTACTATCAGCTAAAGAATAACCTCTACCTTTTTATGGGTGGAGAGAGTACTATCAGCTAAAGAATAACCTCTACCTTTTTATGGGTGGAGAGAGTACTATCAGCTAAAGAATAACCTCTACCTTTTTATGGGTGGAGAGAGTACTATCAGCTAAAGAATAACCTCTACCTTTTTATGGGCGGAGAGAGTACTATCAGCTAAAGAATTACCTCTACCTTTTTATGGGTGAAGAGAGTACTATCAGCTAAAGAATAACCTCTACCTTTTTATGGGTGGAGAGAGTACTATCAGCTAAAGAATAACCTCTACCTTTTTATGGGTGGAGAGAGTACTATCAGCTAAAGAATTACCTCTACCTTTTTCTGGGTGGAGAGAGTACTATCAGCTAAAGAATAACCCTTATCTTTTTATGGGTGGAGAGAGTACTATTAGCTAAAGAATAACCCCTATCTTTTTATGGGTGGAGAGAGTACTATTAGCTAAAGAATAACCTTTATCTTTTTATGGGTGAAGAGAGTACTATCAGCTGAAGAATAACCTCTACCTTTTTATGGGTGGAGAGAGTACTACCAGCTAAAGAATAACATCTACCTTTTTATGGGTGGAGAGAGTACTATCAGCTAAAGAGTAACCTCTACCTTTTTTTTGGGTGGGGAGAGTACTATCAGCTAAGGAATAACCTCTACCTTATTATGGGTATGGAGAGTACTATCAGCTAAAGAATAACCTCTACCTTATTATGGGTGGAGAGAGTACTATCAGCTAAAGAATAACCTCTACCTTCTTATGGGTGGAGAGAGTACTATCAGCTGAAGAATAACCTCTACCTTTTTATGGGTGGAGAGAGTACTATCAACTAAAGAATAACCTCTACCTTTTTATGGGTGTAGAGAGTACTATCAGCTGAAGAATAACCTCTACCTTTTTATGGGTGGAGAATGTACTATCAGCTAAAGAATAACCTCTACCTTTTTATTGGTGGAGAGAGTACTATCCGCTAAAGTATAACCTCTACCTTTTTATTGGTGGAGAGAGTACTATCCGCTAAAGAATAACCTCTACATTTTATGGGTGGAGAGAGTACTATCAGCTAAAGAATAACCTCTACCTTTTTATGGGTGGAGAGATTACTATCAGCTATCAGCTAAAGAATAACCTTTACTTTTCTATGGGTGGAGAGAGTACTATCAGCTAAAGAATAACCTCTAACTATTTACGGGTGGAGAGAGTAATATCAGCTAAAGAATAACCTCTACCTTTTTATGGGTGGAGAGAGTACTATCAGCTAAAGAATAACCTCTACCTTTTTATGGGTGGAGAAAGTACTATCAGCTAAAGAATAACCTCTACCTTTTTATGGGTGGAGAGAGTACTATCAGCTAAAGAATAACCTCTACCTTTTTATGGGTGGAGAGAGTACTATCAGCTAAAGAATAACCTCTACCTTTTTATGGGTGGAGAGAGTACTATCAGTTGAAGAATAACCTCTACCTTTTTATGGGTGGAGAGAGTACTATCAGCTAAAGAATAACCTCTACCTTTTTATGGGTGGAGAGAGTACTATCAGCTAAAGAATAACCTCTACCTTCTTATGGGTGGAGAGAGTACTATCAGCTAAAGAATAACCTCTACCTTTTTATGGGTGGAGAGAGTACTATCAGCTAAAGAATAACCTCTATCTTTTTATGGGTGGAGAGAGTTTTATCAGCTAAAGAATAACCTCTACCTTTTTATGGGTGAAGAGAGTACTATCAGCTAGAGACCTCTACCTTTTTTATGGGTGGAACGAGTCCTACCAGCTAAAGAATAACCTCTACCTTTATATGGGTGGAGAAAGTACTATCGGCTAAAGAATAACCTCTAACTTTTTTTGTGGGTGGAGAGAGTACTATCAGCTAAAGAATAACCTCTACCTTTTTATGGGTGGAGAGAGTTTTATCAGCTAAAGAATAACCTCCACCTTTTTAGGATGGAAAGAGTACTATCAGCTAAAGAATAACCTCTACCTTTTGATGGGTGGAGAGAGTACTATCAGCTAAAGAATATCCTCTATCTTTTTATGGGTGGAGAGAGTTTTATCAGCTAAAGAATAACCTCCACCTTTTTAGGGTGGAAAGAGTACTATCAGCTAAAGAATGACCTCTACCTTTTTATGGGTGAAGAGAGTACTATCAGCTAAAGAATAACCTCTACCTTTTTATGGGTGGAACGAGTACTACCAGCTTAAGAATAACCTCTACCTTTTGATGGGTGGAGAGAGTACTATCGGCTAAAGAATAACCTCTACCTTTTTTTGTGGGTGGAGAGAGTACTATCAGCTAAAGAATAACCTCTACCTTTTTATGGGTGGAGAGAGTACTATCAGCTAAAGAATAACCTCTACCTTTTTATGGGCGGAGAGAGTACTATCAGCTAAAGAATTACCTCTACCTTTTTATGGGTGAAGAGAGTACTATCAGCTAAAGAATAACCTCTACCTTTTTATGGGTGGAGAGAGTACTATCAGCTAAAGAATAACCTCTACCTTTTTATGGGTGGAGAGAGTACTATCGGCTAAAGAATATCCACTACCTTTTTATGGGTGGAGAGAGTACTATCAGCTAAAGAATAACCTCTACCTTTTTATGGGTGGAGAGATTACTATCAGCTAAAGAATAACCTTTACTTTTTTATGGGTGGAGAGAGTACTATCAGCTAAAGAATAACCTCTACCTTTTTATGGGTGGAGAGAGTACTATCAGCTAAAGAATAACCTCTACCTTTTTATGGGTGGAGAGAGTACTATCAGCTAAAGAATAACCTCTACCTTTTTATGGGTGGAGAGAGTACTATCAGCTAAAGAATAACCTCTACCTTTTTATGGGCGGAGAGAGTACTATCAGCTGAAGAATTACCTCTACCTTTTTATGGGTGAAGAGAGTACTATCAGCTAAAGAATAACCTCTACCTTTTTATGGGTGGAGAGAGTACTATCAGCTAAAGAATAACCTCTACCTTTTTATGGTTGGAGAGAGTACTATCAGCTAAAGAATTACCTCTACCTTTTTCTGGGTGGAGAGAGTACTATCAGCTAAAGAATAACCCTTATCTTTTTATGGGTGGAGAGAGTACTATTAGCTAAAGAATAACCCCTATCTTTTTATGGGTGGAGAGAGTACTATTAGCTAAAGAATAACCTTTATCTTTTTATGGGTGAAGAAAGTACTATCAGCTAAAGAATAACCTCTACCTTTTTATGGGTGGAGAGAGTACTACCAGCTAAAGAATAACATCTACCTTTTTATGGGTGGAGAGAGTACTATCAGCTAAAGAGTAACCTCTACCTTTTTTTTGGGTGGGGAGAGTACTATCAGCTAAAGAATAACCTCTACCTTATTATGGGTATGGAGAGTACTATCAGCTAAAGAATAACCTCTACCTTATTATGGGTGGGGAGAGTACTATCAGCTAAAGAATAACCTCTACCTTTTTATGGGTGGAGAGAGTACTATCAGCTGAAGAATAACCTCTACCTATTTATGGGTGGAGAGAGTACTATCAGCTGAAGAATAACCTCTACCTTTTTATGGGTGGAGAGAGTACTATCAGCTAAAAAATAACCTCTACCTTTTTATTGGTGGAGAGAGTACTATCCGCTAAAGAATAACCTCTACCTTTTTATGGGTGGAGAGAGTACTATCAGCTAAAGAATAACCTCTACCTTTTTATGGGTGGAGAGAGTACTATCAACTGAAGAATAACTTCTACCTTTTTATGGGTGAAGAGAGTATTATCAGCTAAAGAATAACCTCTACCTTTTTATGGGTGAAGAGAGTATTAGAAGCTAAAGAATAACCTCTACTTTTTTATGGGTGGAGAGAGTACTATCAGCTAAAGAATAACCTCTACATTTTTATGGGTGGAGAGATTACTATCAGCTAAAGAATAACCTTTACTTTTTTATGGGTGGAGAGAGTATTATCAGCTAAAGAATAACCTCTACCTTTTTATGGGTGGAGAGAGTACTATCAGCTAAAGAATAACCTCTACCTTTTTATGGGTGGAGAGAGTACTATCAGCTAAAGAATAACCTCTACCTTTTTATGGGCGGAGAGAGTACTATCAGCTAAAGAATTACCTCTACCTTTTTATGGGTGAAGAGAGTACTATCAGCTAAAGAATAACCTCTACCTTTTTATGGGTGGAGAGAGTACTATCAGCTAAAGAATAACTTCTAGCTTTTTATGGGTGGAGAGAGTACTATCAGCTAAAGAATTACCTCTACCTTTTTCTGGGTGGAGAGAGTACCCAGGTAACATTTGAATATTCCGGGAATGTTCCATTCTGATTTAATGTTCCCCAATATTCCCACATTCCATACTAATGCTCCCGGAATCTTCCTGGAACATAAGAATGGAAAATAATTTCAATTGAATATCCAGGGAATGTTCCCTCAAGCTCATTAAATTCATAACATGTAAATTCATTTTTATGAATGTTCAGGGAATACTCGCTGAACATCAGTAAATTTATTCCATTTTCGAATCTTTTATGGAATATTCAGGGAACATTCCCTGAATATTGACCAACCTTTACATAATTCTATCAATAAAGTATTTCAATGGAGTATTCGAGGGATATTCCCTGAACATATGTTTATTCATACTATCTTCTACAATTTAATGGAATATTTAGGGAATATTCCTGGATTATTGGAAAAATTGAAGATAATCCTAAACATTCATCTCTTCCATGGGAGTATTCAAGGAATATTCCCTGAACATGAAATTTTCGAACTATCTTCTACAATTTAATGGAATGTTTAGGGAACATTCCTGGATTATCGGATAATACTTTAAATAATTATAAGCAATCATCTCTTCCTCGGGAGTATTCAAGGAATATTCCCTGAACATAAGATTTTCAACCTATCTTCTACAATTTAATGAAATGTTTAGGGAACATTCCTGGATTATCGGATAATACTTAAAATAATCCTAAATATTCTTCTCTTCCTTGGGAGTATTCAAGGAATATTCCCTGAACATAAGATTTTCAAACTATCTTCTAAAATTTAATGGAATATTTAGGGAATATTCCTGGATTATTGGAAAAACTGAAAATAATTCTAAACATTCATCTCTTCCTTGGGAGTATTCAAGGAATATTCCCCGAATATAAGATTTTCGAACTATATTTTACAATTTAATGGAAAGTTTAGGGAACATTCCTGGATTATTGGAAAAACTGAAAATAATTCTAAACATCCATATCTTCCTTGGGAGTATTCAAGGAATATTCCCTGAACGTAAGATTTTCAAACTATCTTCTACAATTTAATGGAATATTTAGGGAACATTCCTGGATTATCGGATAATACTTTAAATAATTCTAATCATTCATCTCTTCCATAGGAGTATTCAAGGAATATTCCCTGAAAAAAATTGTTTTCGAACTATCTTCTACAATTTAATGGAATATTTAGGGAACATTCCTTGATTATCAGAAAAACTGAAAATAATTCTAAACATTCATCTCTTCCTTGGGAGTATTCGAGGAATATTCCCTGAACATAAGATTTTCGAACTATCTTCTACAATTTAATGGAATATTTAGGGAACATTCCTGGATTATCGGATAATACTTAAAATAATTCTAAACACCCATCTCTTCCTCGGGAGTATTCGAGGAATATTCCCTGAACATAAGATTTTCAACTTATTTCTACAATTTAATGGAATGTTTAGGGAACATCCCTGGATTATCGGATAATACTTTAAATAATTCTAGATATTCTTCTCTTCCTTGGGAGTATTCAAGGAATATTCCAAGAACATAAGATTTTCAAACTATTTTCTACAATTTAATGGAATATTTAGGGAACATTCCTGGATTATTGGAAAAAGTGAAAATAATTCTAAACATTCATGTCTTCCTTGGGAATATTCAAAGAGAATTTCCTGAACATATGATTTTCGAACTATCTTCTACAATTTAATGGATTATTCAGGGAACATTCCTGGATTATTGGAAAAACTGAATTCTAAACATTAAACTCTTCCCTGGGAGTATTAGAGGAATATTCCCTGAACATAACTAGAAGCATACAATAATCTACAATATAATGGAATGTATAAGGAACATTCCTGGATTATAGGAAAATACTTTAAATAATTCTAACAATCAACAATTTCAATTGAGTGTATTCAAGGAATATTCCCTGAATATAAGTTTATTTATTCTATATTCAACAATTAAGTGGAATTTTTAGGGAATATTCGTGGATTATCGGAGAATACTTTAAATGATTGAACTAAATAAATGGATTTCTTGAGGAGAATTTCCATAACATAAGTATAGATGCAAACAATATTCTACAAGTAAATGGAATCTTCAAGGAATATTCCTGGATTATCAGAAGATACTTTAAATAATTCTAACATTTTAGTATATCATTTGAGTACCAAAGGAATATTCCCTCAATATTAGCATATTCATACGATCTTTTATAATTAAATGGAATGTTCAGGGAACATTCCTGAATTATCGGTAAAACAATAGAGTTATTTTAAGTTTTACCGATAATCCAGGAATGTTCTACATTCCATTATATTGTAGAATATTGTATGCATATAGTTATGTTCAGAGGTTTTTTCTTTAATACTTTGCAAGTATTATTTGTAATTATAAGAATATTTGTAATATTTGTAATATTCGTAATATTTGTAATATTTGTAATATTGTAATATTTGTAATATTTATAATATTTGTAATATTTGTAATATTCAAAGTGTTATCCGATAATCCAAGAGTGTTCCCACAACATTCCATTAAATTATAGCAGATAGTTTGAAAATATTATGTTCAGGGAATATTTCTTGAATATTCCCAAGGATTTTTAATTCAGAATTCTAATTAATCAATATTATTGCTACCTAGACTTGCAAGGGGTGTTGACAACTGAATTCAAATATATAAAAAAAAAATTCCACTGAATATGAATATATAAAACAATTAAGGAGGATTTATTAAAATTATTCTGGTGTAATGTTAATGGTTATAATCATATATTAAAAACTTTCGATATGAGATAATCAATTTCTTAAAGTTTAAATCATCTTTTTATATCTTGTGAATTATAATTAAACCCCGTGCGAGGCTAAGCCATTTCTGATATTCGTTGAGTTTTGCAGTGTGCGTGACGTCATCACAGCAACACTCGAAAGTCAAATTTAAAGTAACTAAAATGCGTCAAATCATAATAATTTTAATTTGTGGTCAATATATGAATGCAATAATAAATTTAGTTTATTATTTAATCACATAAGTCTCTAATTTTCTATTTAATAGTACTGCCTTGATGACGTCACGTACACTAAGCACATGATTTGCCTCTGACAAGTAAAAGTTCAACTGGAACAGTTGAAACTAGATCAGTTCTATTTTCCATTTCACAGCGAGTGGTTGAGCGAATTGTTGTGCAATTAATGAATCGAAATTGTTTGCTCCTTTCGTCAAATATGGAACAAATACTATTGAAAAAACAATTATTTTCAATTCAACTTAGAGAATTATAGTAGCTACATTCAACGCTATTGAAAATAGGTAGAATGGTAAAGATTTTACTTTCAAAAACGTGCCCGTGAAATAAGTGTCTCCGCCATATTGAACAGCAGTTGTCCGCTAGATGGCTTCCTGCTACCCAATCGGAAGTTAGCCATATTGCAGCAGTAGCTAGTGAATATTACACTATTTACACAGGCTACCACCAAACTACAAAGATGATTCTTATTGGCTATTGTGACAGAGCTACTCTGATATCATTAACTGTAAGTATAGGTATAACTACTTAGGTATCATCAAATTAAATAGGTAGTTTAATCAAATTCCTATATCGTTTTACTAAATTAGGTCCGTAGGCTCTTGATATCGAGCAGTCTAGTATCTTAATAAACAATGAAAAAATGAATACATGTTGCAATAGTACCTACCTTGTTACGTATCTATGAGTAGATATGTTATTAATTTTACTCTCTTACAGTTATATTGGCTTATCTTTATTATTGTTTAGGTATGCTTAGTTACCTTTGTACTAGGGCTAGTTACGAATTATCGGTCAGTTCCATATCTTCGATCATATGAAAAACTATAATAGGAGCTACCTATCTCTAGACTATAGGTAGGGTAAGTTACGCTTTGTCGGTCGGTTTCACATGTTCAGTCATATAAGAAAAAACTATATACCTAATCGGAAATTTATTTTTATTGGTATCCATGTTAAGGTATCATGGATACCAATAAAAGTAATAATTTTTATATATTTTTTCTTATATGACCAATAACGTGATTGTGAAACTGTCAGATTATTCGAAACTTACCTACCCTAGGTACCTATTAATTATTATTGAATTCTTGTATTTATTAATGTATTATGGATGGTAACGGTGTCATATCATGGATATAAATTATTTAAACATTAGGCTAATTAATTCTTGTTAGGTACTACCCATGTACCTAAATCGTTTTCTCTTCTGAGTCTATGACCGAAGATGTGGAACTGACTGATAATTCGTAATTTGCCCTAATATCAAGTTAGCTATTCATATTATTCATGCCTATAAATTATAAAGTCATCAGTCTTGCCAATAGCTTTTTCTACTGTCAACTGATAGGTAAAATAAAAGTAATAATTAATGAGGTGATATAGTGAGTATACCTAGAAAAATGACCTGCTGATAGGTATAACTGTGATCGAATTGATTCACTTCAGGGCAACTTTTTGATAACTCTATTTCTAGTAATGCATGAGTCATGATTTGAATTGAAATGTATATATTATAATTTATAGCTATTTTTAATATTATCCCTCCTCATAATAAAGAGCAATGTGTTTTTATAAATACATATATAAATCCATCATGCTCAAGAATTTTTTTATAAAACTTAGTTTTCTTATACTAGATATCTTCCAAATACTCATAAATTTTCCAAATACTCCGAAAACTACCAAATTTTCCGATAACTACCAAATTTTCCGATAACTACCAAATTTTCCGATAACTACCAAATTTTTCGAAAACTACCAAATTTTTCGAAAACTACCAAATTTTTCGAAAACTACCAAATTTTCCTAAAAACTACCAAATTTTCCTAAAACTACCAAATTTTCCTAAAACTAGAAAATTTTCCGAAAACATTAAATTCTCCGAAAACATTTAATTTTCCGAAAACATTAAATTTTCCTGAAACATTTAATTTTCCTGAAACATTTAATTTTCCTAAAACATTTAATTTTCCTAAAACATTTAATTTTCCGAAAACATTAAATTTTCCGTAAACATTAAATTTTTCGAAAACATCAAATTTTCCAAAAGCATTAAATTTTCCAAAAACATTAAATTTTCCAAAAACATTAAATTTTCCGAAAACATTAAATTTTCCGAAAACATTAAATTTTCCGAAAACATTAAATTTTCCAAAACATTAAATTTTCCAAAAGCATTACATTTTCCGAAAACATTAAATTTTCCGAAAACATTAAATTTTCCGAAAACATTAAATTTTCCGAAAACATTAAATTTTCCGAAAACATTAAATTTTCCGAAAACATTGAATTTTCCGAAAACATTGAATTTTCCGAAAACATTGAATTTTCCGAAAACATTAAATTTTCCAAAACATTAAATTTTCCAAAACATTAAATTTTCCGAAAACATTAAATTTTCCGAAAACATTAAATTTTCCGAAAACATTAAATTTTCCAAAACATTAAATTTTCCAAAACATTGAATTTTCCGAAAACATTGAATTTTCCGAAAACATTGAATTTTCCGAAAACATTGAATTTTCCGAAAACATTGAATTTTCCGAAAACATTGAATTTTCCGAAAACATTGAATTTTCAGAAAACATTGAATTTTTCGAAAACACTAAATTTTCCGAAAACTCAAACTTGTCCGAAGATCAAATTTTCTCTCAAGAAACTCATCCAAATTCATCCAAAACCTCAATTCTTTCAAAAACTCAAAATTCTTCCAAAAACTCAGAATTCTTCCAAAAACTCAGAATTCTTCCAAAAACTCAAAATTCTTCCATAAACTCAAAATTCTTCCATAAACTCAGAATTCTTCCATAAACTCAGAATTCTTCCAAAAACTCAAAATTCTTCCATAAACTCAAAATTCTTCCATAAACTCAAAATTCTTCCATAAACTCAAAATTCTTCCAAAAACTCAAATTTTCCGGAAACTTAAAATTTTACAAAACTATTCCGTTTTCCATTAAAAACCCGTTATTCATAACGGGATAATAACTAGCTTAAATCATAATAGCCAATACAGCTCATGCAATTGTAATCTCATTGTATACCCTCTCTTACAGTTCCAGCTCTTCTACTCTTAAATGACGAATAACGATGTTCATACTTCATAGCAAATTGGGCTCTCTTCACTGATGTAAATCAAAAAAGAAATAAGGAAGCATGTCACAGTAGCTACTACAGAAAATACGAAATCTTATTATTTTTTGGACAATCTTGATCGAAAAAGCTAGGTGAGTATTGTAGCAATTATATTCTTATGAATAATTCATTAATAATATCTAGTTAATTAGCAATATCTAAAATTTTTTTTTTTTTTTTTTTTTTGTAATCATAGTTCAATCTTTCAGATAATTTAGTAATATTTTTAGACACCAATTAATTATTCATTGGTTCTTGAATGAGGCCAAACTTTCGAATGCTACTTCTAATATGCATCCTGCATGCAATAATCTATGGATACATACTTTATTTTAATTTCAGAGCATTAGTGCTCTTTTAACTACTAATAGGGTTAAAGTCTATTCTATTCTTAATTATTTTAATTATATCCAATTCTATTTATTTGCGGCTGCTACATCACTTTAATTTTTGCAGAATAATAGCTAAGCCATTTTCAATTACAGATACTTTGAGACGGACATCTTATGGGAGAATGGCTGTACAACTTCAGAGATCTACTCTGTGGTCGGACTGTGGGTGCGAGGAACAGAAAAATGGACGAGAAGAATGAATGAAGTTATTCCCTTCCTAAGGTTTCCCCTCTATTCGTTAAATCTGGTGTCTCATGTTCAGTATTTGATGAGACTATTTACTCAGCTAAGTTGCAAATTGATGCACAGTTCCACATTTTCGATTATACTACCTATAAAACGAATATATTTAATATAACTTTTCTATACGTTATTTTTATTGGTCACCAATCTAAAATGTTCAATTTTATAATTTTTACTTCTATGATCGAGAATGTGGAAATATCGATAATTCGTAACTGACCCTAAATAGTGAACCTCAAATTATGACTATTTACAATTTGTTTAATAAGCCAGGCGGGGATCTATCCTGAAGCTGTATATGGCTAATGGAAGAGAATGAGAGTAGCGTCTCTTGGGTTTTTACGTGTTGTAATTTTCATTATGGATTGTCTTTTTTTACTTTCACCAAGTTTATAATTTTATTAACGCTACTTGAAGTTTTAGAGGATAATGCTAGAGATATGATCTTCAACTACGAGGTCTTAGAGATTTTGTGTTAGGTAGACAGGATCGTATAGGCTTTATTTGGAGACAATTTTGTCCTTTATCGTCATATACCTTGGTAAGTGACAGTATTCACGATGCAGCTTTTCTGTATCCATGAGCATTGTCAACTTGCCCTAATCTTCAGACAACTGACCCTAATCTTCAGACAACTGATCCTAATCTTCAGACAACTGATCCTAATCTTCAGACAACTGATCCTAATCTTCAGACAACTGATCCTAATCTTCAGACAACTGATCCTAGCCTTGAGACAACTGATCCTAGCCTTGAGACAACTGATCCTAGCCTTGAGACAACTGATCCTAGCCTTGAGACAACTGATCCTAGCCTTGAGACAACTTATCCTAGCCTTGAGACAACTGATCCTAGCCTTGAGACAACTGATCCTAGCCTTGAGACAACTGATCCTAGCCTTGAGACAACTGATCCTAGCCTTGAGACAACTGATCCTAGCCTTGAGACAACTGATCCTAGCCTTGAGACAACTGATCCTAGCCTTGAGACAACTGATCCTAGCCTTGAGACAACTGATCCTAGCCTTGAGACAACTGATCCTAGCCTTGAGACTACTGATCCTAGCCTTGAGACTACTGATCCTAGCCTTGAGACTACTGATCCTAGCCTTGAGACTACTGATCCTAGCCTTGAGACTACTGATCCTAGCCTTGAGACTACTGATCCTAGCCTTGAGACTACTGATCCTAGCCTTGAGACTACTGATCCTAGCCTTGAGACTACTGATCCTAGCCTTGAGACTACTGATCCTAGCCTTGAGACTACTGATCCTAGCCTTGAGACTACTGATCCTAGCCTTGAGACTACTGATCCTAGCCTTGAGACTACTGATCCTAGCCTTGAGACTACTGATCCTAGCCTTGAGACTACTGATCCTAGCCTTGAGACTACTGATCCTAGCCTTGAGACTACTGATCCTAGCCTTGAGACTACTGATCCTAGCCTTGAGACTACTCATCCTAATTTTGAGACTACTCATCCTAATTTTGAGACTACTCATCCTAATTTTGAGACTACTCATCCTAATTTTGAGACTACTCATCCTAATCTTGCAGCTATAGAACGTTTGTAAATAAAGAGTTTTTTTTTTTTTTATTAGATAGAATGTTATAGATAAATATTAAGTTTTGTAGCTAGTTATATAGATTTTTTGTTCAAGTATTTTAATAGATTTTTTAAACGTTTTTTATAGCCTTCAGGGTAATGGAATTTGAGCAGCTATACGTGTCAGGTACCTGAATGAAATATCCTCTTACTTGCTAATCATTTCCCTACAATCTATATTAATTAAACTATAGATGAAGCATCCATTTGAATAGTTAGTTTTTATCCAAAAATAGCACTATATTTGTTTTTCAATAAATCTATTGCTTACATTTTCAATTATCATGTTTTCTGTTTTTTAGGTAATTATTAACTATAAACTGTTATTCCTCTATTTTTACCGTCTGTCATTTCTCCCTATAGTTCCTTGAGTTCATTTTCATTTTGGTTTCTGCAATATTGCCAGAGTGCGCTGGGTCGACACTGTTACCTGTGATATCAGAGTAGTCGACCTAGTGCATAGAGCTTAGTTTTACTTCCCCCCTCTTCCATGATGTCTTCTTTCTATTTTCTTGATGAAAAAAGTCATTGAAAATAGGATGCGAGAGTATACTGTAAAACCATTAGGTAGTAGTAAAAATATATTTCCATTGATTCCGCAGCAAATCTTGACTCACTATAGCTTATATAGTAGATTACTACCATCTTGACCCAGGTGACATTTAACACTCCCACTATAAATTCACAGTTCTAATTTAGTCTTCTGAAAGTGTTCCATAGGATTCTTCTGACAGTGTTCCAAAGGAGTCTTCAGAAGTTGTTCCAAAGGAGTCTTCAGAAGTTGTTCCAAAGGAGTCTTCAGAAGTTGTTCCAAAGGAGTCTTCAGAAGTTGTTCCAAAGGAGTCTTCAGAAGTTGTTCCAAAGGAGTCTTCAGAAGTTGTTCCAAAGGAGTCTTCAGAAGTTGTTCCAAAGAAGTCTTCATGGAATGTTCCAATGAAGTCTTCTTGGAATGTTCCAATGGAGTCTTCATGGAATGTTCCAATGGAGTCTTCGGGGAATGTTCCAATGGAGTCTTCGGGGAATGTTCCAATGGAGTCTTCAGGGAATGTTCCAATGGAGTCTTCAGGGAATGCTCCAATGGAGTATTCAGGGAATGTTCCAATGGAGTCTTCAGGGAATGTTCCAATGGAGTATTCAGGGAATGTTCCTATGGAGTCTTCAAGGAATATTCCAATGGAGTCTTCAGGGAATGTTCCAATGGAGTCTTCAGGGAATGTTCCAATGGAGTCTTCAGGGAATGTTCCAATGGAGTCTTCAGGGAATGTTCCAATGGAGTCTTCAAGGAATGTTCCAATGGAGTCTTCGGGGAATGTCCCAATGGAGTTTTCGGGGAATGTCCCAATGGAGTCTTCAGGGAATGTTCCAAAGGGAATATTCTTGAAGATTCCATTGGAATATTCCTGGAATGTGTCAGAAAAGGAACATTCAGGGGACATTCCAGTGGAACATTCAGGGAACGTTCCAATGGAACGTTCCTGGAATCTTCTGGGAAGGTTCAATGTTACCTGGGTACTATCAGCTAAAGAATAACCCTTATCTTTTTATGGGTGGAGAGAGTACTATTAGCTAAAGAATAACCCCTATCTTTTTATGGGTGGAGAGAGTACTATTAGCTAAAGAATAACCTTTATCTTTTTATGGGTGAAGAGAGTACTATCAGCTGAAGAATAACCTCTACCTTTTTATGGGTGGAGAGAGTACTACCAGCTAAAGAATAACATCTACCTTTTTATGGGTGGAGAGAGTACTATCAGCTAAAGAGTAACCTCTACCTTTTTTTTTTGGGTGGGGAGAGTACTATCAGCTAAGGAATAACCTCTACCTTATTATGGGTATGGAGAGTACTATCAGCTAAAGAATAACCTCTACCTTATTATGGATGGAGAGAGTACTATCAGCTAAAGAATAACCTCTACCTTCTTATGGGTGGAGAGAGTACTATCAGCTGAAGAATAACCTCTACCTTTTTATGGGTGGAGAGAGTACTATCAGCTGAAGAATAACCTCTACCTTTTTATGGGTGTAGAGAGTACTATCAGCTGAAGAATAACCTCTACCTTTTTATGGGTGGAGAAAGTACTATCAGCTAAAGAATAACCTCTACCTTTTTATTGGTGGAGAGAGTACTATCCGCTAAAGTATAACCTCTACCTTTTTATTGGTGGAAAGAGTACTATCCGCTAAAGAATAACCTCTACATTTTATGGGTGGAGAGAGTACTATCAGCTAAAGAATAACCTCTACCTTTTTATGGGTGGAGAGATTACTATCAGCTAAAGAATAACCTTTACTTTTCTATGGGTGGAGAGAGTACTATCAGCTAAAGAATAACCTCTAACTATTTACGGGTGGAGAGAGTAATATCAGCTAAAGAATAACCTCTACCTTTTTATGGGTGGAGAGAGTACTATCAGCTAAAGAATAACCTCTACCTTTTTATGGGTGGAGAAAGTACTATCAGCTAAAGAATAACCTCTACCTTTTTATGGGTGGAGAGAGTACTATCAGCTAAAGAATAACTTCTACCTTTTTATGGGTGGAGAGAGTACTATCAGCTAAAGAATAACCTCTACCTTTTTATGGGTGGAGAGAGTACTATCAGCTAAAGAATTACCTCTACCTTTTTCTGGGTGGAGAGAGTACCATCAGCTAAAGAATAACCCTTATCTTTTTATGGGTGGAGAGAGTACTATTAGCTAAAGAATAACCCCTATCTTTTTATGGGTGGAGAGAGTACTATTAGCTAAAGAATAACCTCTACCTTTTTATGGGTGGAGAGAGTACTACCAGCTAAAGAATAACATCTACCTTTTTATGGGTGGAGAGAGTACTACCAGCTAAAGAATAACATCTACCTTTTTATGGGTGGAGAGAGTACTATCAGCTAAAGAGTAACCTCTACCTTATTATGGGTATGGAGAGTACTATCAGCTAAAGAATAACCTCTACCTTATTATGGGTGGGGAGAGTACTATCAGCTAAAGAATAACCTCTACCTTTTTATGGATGGAGAGAGTACTATCAGCTGAAGAATAACCTCTACCTTTTTATGGATGGAGAGAGTACTATCAGCTGAAGAATAACCTCTACCTTTTTATGGGTGGAGAGAGTACTATCAGCTGAAGAATAACCTCTACCTTTTTATGGGTGGAGAGAGTACTATCAGCTGAAGAATAACCTCTACCTTTTTATTGGTGGAGAGAGTACTATCAGCTAAAGAATAACCTCTACCTTTTTATTGGTGGAGAGAGTACTATCAGCTAAAGAATAACCTCTACCTTTTTATGGGTGGAGAGAGTACCATCAGCTATAGAATAGCCTCTACCTTTTTATGGGTGGAGAAAGTACTATCAGCTAAAGAATAACCTCTACCTTTTTATGGGCGAAGAGAGTACTATCAGCTAAAGAATAACCTCTACCTTTTTATGGGTGGAGAGAGTACTATCCGCTAAAGAATAACCTCAACCTTTTTATGGGTGGAGAGAGTACTATCAGCTAAAGAATAACCTCTACCTTTTTATGGGTGGAGAGAGTACTATCAGCTAAAGAATAACCTCTATCTTTTTATGGGTGGAGAGAGTTTTATCAGCTAAAGAATAACCTCTACCTTTTTATGGGTGAAGAGAGAACTATCAGCTAAAGAATAACCTCTACCTTTTTATGGGTGGAACGAGTCCTACCAGCTAAAGAATAACCTCTACCTTTTTATGGGCGAAGAGAGTACTATCATCTAAAGAATAACTTCTACCTTTTTATGGGTGGAGAGAGTACTATCAGCTAAAGAATAACCTCTACCTTTTTATGGGTGGAGAGAGTACTATCAGCTAAAGAATAACCTCTACCTTTTTATGGTTGGAGAGAGTATTATCAGCTGAAGAATAACCTCTATCTTTTTATGGGTGGAGAGAGTTTTATCAGCTAAAGAATAACCTCTACCTTTTTATGGTTGGAGAGAGTACTATCAGCTAAAGAATAACCTCTATCTTTTTATGGGTGGAGAGAGTTTTATCAGCTAAAGAATAACCTCTACCTTTTTATGGGTGGAGAGAGTATTATCAGCTAAAGAATAACCTCTACCTTTTTATGGGTGGAGAGAGTACTACCAGCTAAAGAATAACCTCTACCTTTTTATGGGTGGAGAGAGTACTATCAGCTAAAGAATAACCTCTAACTATATACGGGTGGAGAGAGTACTATCAGCTAAAGAATAACCTCTACCTTTTTATGGTTGGAGAGACTACTATCAGCTAAAGAATAACCTCTATCTTTTTATGAGTGGAGAGAGTACTATCGGCTAAAGAATAACCTCTACCTTTTTTTGTGGGTGGAGAGAGTACTATCAGCTAAAGAATAACCTCTACCTTTTTATGGGTGAAGAGAGTACTATCAGCTAAAGAATAACCTCTACCTTTTTATGGATGGAGAGAGTACTATCAACTAAAGACTAACCTCTCCATTTTTATGGGTGGAGAGAGTATTATCAGCTAAAGAATAACCTCTACCTTTTTATGGGTGAAGAGAGTATTAGCAGCTAAAGAATAACCTCTACCTTTTTATGGGTGGAGAGAATACTACCAGCTAAAGAATAACCTCTACCTTTTTATGGGTGGAGAGAGTACTATCGGCTAAAGAATATCCTATACCTTTTTATGGGTGGAGAGAGTACTATCAGCTAAAGAATAACCTCTACCTTTTTATGGGTGTAGAGAGTACTATCAGCTAAAGAATAACCTGTACCTTTTGATGGGTGGAGACAGTACTATCAGCTAATGAATAACCTCTATCTTTTTATGGGTGTAGAGAGTACTATCAGCTAAAGAATAACCTCTACCTTTTAATGGATGGAGAGAGTACTATCAGCTAAAGAATAACCTGTACCTTTTTATGGGTGGAGAGAGTTCTATCAGCTAAAGAATAACCTCTACCTTTTTATGGGTGGAGAGAGTAGTATCAGCTAAAGAATAACCTATACCTTTTTATGGGTGGGGAGAGTACTATCAGTTAAAGAATAAACTCTACCTTTTTATGGTTAGAGAGAGTACTATCAGCTAAAGAATAACCTCTACCTTTTTATGGGTGGAGAGAGTACTATCAGCTAAAGAATAACCTCTACCATTTTATGGGTGGAGAGAGTACTATCAGATAAAGAATAAACTCTACATTTTTATGGGTGGGGAGTGTACTGTCTGCTAAAGAATAACCTCTACCTTTTTATGGGTATAGAGAGTACTATACGCTAAAGAATAACCTCTACCTTTTTATGGGTGGAGACAGTACTATCAGCTAAAGAATAACCTCTACCTTTTTATGGGTGGAGAGAGTACTATCAGCTAAAGAATAACCTCTACCTTTTTATTGGTGGAGACAGTACTATCAGCTAAAGAATAACCTCTACCTTTTAATGGGTGGAGAGAGTACTATCAGCTAAAGAATAACCTCTACTTTTTATGGGTGGAGAGAGGACCATCAGCTGAAGAATAACCTCTTCCTTTTTATGGGTGGAGAGTATAGTTATTATAGTTATTAGATTTTTAGATTTTTACGCTCACTGAGTAGACGTCAGGTGTCTGAGACGCTCCACTGTGATAAAATAAGTGCTTCTGAATTCAAATAGTTTCATGATACCAAACAACGTTAATCATGCCTTCTAGTACTCGTTCGAGATCTCCCGTGAACGAATTGTCTGATTTTAGTTCGGATTCGGAATCTGACTGTGAAATTTCCAATTTGAGAGGTGAAGCAAATATACTTGCTACTACCATCGAAAAATTGAAGAAGTTTCAGCCGCAGAAGAGAAAAGTAGGCAGACCGAAAGCAACCGAAGATCTACCTACAGAAACGATAACAAACTTATTGATCTCACTATCTGAGATTACCTCGAAACTGCTGAGAAAAATTGAAAATCTTGAAGAAAAAAATTCTAATTTAGAAGCTAGGTTCAACAATCTACTAGGGCAGGAGGGAGACTTAGATACCGGAATTACCACTCATGCTCTACAGTAAAGCAGTGTCAAACACAGTTAACCGCCAATACTCATCGCCAAAATTACAGAATTTTGAAGATAGACTGGAGCAGATCGAGCAGGACTCTCTAGCCGATTACATCAAATTAGACGGTGACATCGGTTGAGAGATCATCGCAAGGGGCAAGAAGGAGGAAAGTGAAGGCATTAGTGCAACGCATGAGGGTGCGAAAAACGAGAATAGTGAAATAAATAAAAACGGAGAGGTGAGTAAGGATTTCAAATCTGAGGTTTTGAAAATAATTCAAAAACACGTAGAAAATCTAAACTGTGAGGTGATTACTGGTGTCAGCGTTAGAGGAAATAAGATTAAACATTTGAAAGTGAGAGTAAATTCCAAAGAAGAAAAATCGAAATTCTGAAAGCATTTAAACGTAAGAAACCATCTGGTGTATTCGTGAATGACTACCTAACAAAAAATAGGTCCCAGCTTCTGTACAAACTAAAACTACTAAAAAAAGAGAACAGTAACAAAATTGCTTCAGCTTACTAAAATTGTGAATAACCCTAGGTATTTTATAATTAACAATTTAGATTCACTCAACTCCTTCTGCAAAACCAATTCAATAGACCAACGTATAACTGAAAATGCCGCTTCGTTTTCTTGAGTTTCCAAATGTTTTATTCAATGACCAAAACAATGAATATCCTAATGTTACTTACAACATTTTTAACCTAGACAAATTTATAAATTTTATCATTCCTAACAGTTCTTTTAGTATTTTAGCAGTCGATATTAGGAGTATGAGGCGTAACTTCGCAAAACTACAAGCATTTTTAGCACTAAGGCATAAGAAATCATTCGATATAATTTATATCACGGAAACATGGCTAGAAGAAAATTTTGACAATTGCTTTTATCTTGAAGGTTTTAACAAACATAGCATATACCGATATAAAAATGGGGGCGTAATTGTTATTTTTACAAATCATTTTTTAACAGTTAATAGGAATGAGGTTTTATCATCCATCAATAATAACCTAGAAATTTTAACTTTATCAATTAGTAATCCTAATTTTAAATTCAATCTGTGTTGTATATATAGACCCTCTTACTCTATTGACTCTATGTGTGATTTTTTAAACGATATTTTATTGCCGTCTATTGCTAAATCTGATACTGTTTTATATGGGGATTTTAATATTGATCTTTTTAACCCTCTTTACCTCAATAGCATTAATAATTTTATCAATTTAGTATCTGGACATTCTTTTTATCCAACTATAGATAAGCCAACTAGGTATTTACCAAATGAATTCTCTGATCAATTTTCACTAATAGACCATTTCTGGCTGAATTTTAACCCTAAAAAAAATCTTAACTCTGCCGTGATTGAATATGACCTTTCTGACCACAGACCCATTTTACTTCGTTTTAATATTCCAAACGGAATACAGGATGATTTTATTTTTAGTAGACAACTTAAAAGCACTAGTAAGTTGAATAATTTTATAAATCTCGTTCAAATAGAGGATTTTAACAGCATGAACGCCAACGATCCTAATATTTAACTAACAATTTTATCAATAAAATCTACCATATATATAATACAGCATTTCCCCTAAAAGAAGCAAAGTCATGAAAGTTTTTAAGAATCCTAAATGGTTAACAGAAGATTTGAAGATTTTAATAAAAAGAAACATGCACTTCTTAAACTTTTAAACAGAGGACTTATATACAAACGATCCTATAGCTATTTTAAAAATATTTATACTACCAATTCAAATTAACTCAAGTTAAGCAAAATTCAAGAAAAACTTGGGCCGAAATAAACGAAGTGATGGGCAAAAAATGTAAAGTAAATAATATAAAATTAAAGCAAAACGATTTAACATTAACAGATACTGACATGTGTAATACTTTTAATACTTTTTTTAGCTCAATTGCTGAGCATGAGCATTTAGTACAACAACTTCCAATAACCAATAAGAATCATAACCTAACTATTTTAACTCCACCTAATTTTAACTCTCTAGATTTTATTCCAGTTTCAGAAGCTGAGGTCAGAAATGTCATACTGTCACTCAAATCTAAAAAATGTCATAAAGACGAAATTAAACCAGAGTTTTTATGCAACATTCTAAATTTTGTATGTCCTGTTTTATCTAAGATTTTTAACCTTTCTTTTAATAATGGAACATATCCAGATATTTTTAAGGTCGCAAGAGATATATTTTCAAATCAGGTGACAGATTAGACGCCAATAATTACAGACCTATAAATACTCTCCCTATTTTTAATAAAGTTTTTGAAAAAAAATTATAAATGATTTTATTACCACACATAGAATTTTAACTAATCATCAGTATGGTTTTAGATTAGGAAAATCTACCAACCTAGCTATTTTTGAATTTTTATTATTGGTTTTTAATTCTATTCAAGAAAACTCGTTTTGTATTGCTTTATTTTTAGATCTTAAGAAAGCCTTTGACACCGTGGATAAAGTTCTCCTTCTGAGAAAACTTGACCACTACGGTGTCAGGGGTAATATTAATTCTCTTTTAGGTAGTTACCTTAGCAATAGACGGCAACGTGTACATTATAAAAATTTTATTTCTGATTTTAAACCACTAGTTACCGGTCTTTTTCAAGGTTCAAATTTGAGCCCCATGCTTATTAATATTTTTATAAATGATCTCTGTAGCCTTGCTGAAAGTTGTAATTTTAATTGTACCATGTTTGCAGATGATTCAGTTTTTTATATTCGGGACACAAATTTTTTGAATATTTTTAGTAGACTGCAAGATTTTATTGACAGACTTTCAGAATGGGTGAATTTTAACAAATTAACCCCCAATGTTTTCAAACGAAAGCTATGATTTTTAATGCACGAACGATTAAAGTGTTCCCTCCCACCTATTTTAATAATGTTCAACTAGAATATGTAAATGATTTTAAATACCTAGGCCTTTTAATCGACAATAAACGATCTTTTAAACCGCATGTTGACACAATAACTAGGAAACTCAGCCAAGTAAAAGGTGTTATTTATTTAACCAAACCCTATTTTAATAGAAAGTCACTAATTTTAATCTACTATTCATTAGCTTTTTCTATTTTTACACAGTCTATCATTTTTTATGGCAAAACTTTTAACGTCCGTTTAAGTCGCATCAGAATTTTATTAAATGATATTCTAAGAATTATTTTAAATGTAAAAAGAGATGAAAATTTTACTCTTTTAATGCCAACACAATGTATTTTAAACTTAAGATTCTTAAATTTGATGATGAATGTGATTATTTTTTATTTTTGTTGTTTTGGAAAGCACTTTTTTATGAACCAGATCTTTTAGGACAATATTTTACTAATTTTATCCCTTCCCATAACCATCATACATGGGGCATAAATTTGAACCTTCCTCCTATTAGATTAGAAAGTCAAAGAAATTTTACTATTTTTAGATCAATAGAAGCTTTTAATAAACTGCCAGAATTTTTAAGACAACCCATGTCAAACTATGTTTTTAAGAAGAAATATAAAGATTACTGTTTTAACCAATATAGAGAAATTTGAATACCGGTAACTTAGGTAGGTTTTTAATATTTCTTGTATACTATTTTTTAATTTATAGATTCTATAAGCTTTAAGACTTTTTTAGAATCAACTGTATATACATATTATTTACAATTATTTTTAATGTCTCAAAAGTTTTTTTTATATAAAAGATTTTTAACTATGTATATGTATGTAACAGTTTCTCAATAAACAATAAACAAAAAAAAGTTTCTCAATAATTAATTTACTCATTTAATAAATTGTAATTTACACATTTGATTTATTTTAATTTACTCATTTAATTTATTTTAATTTACTTATTTAATTTATTTTTATTTATTCATTTAATTTATTTTTATTTACTCATTTAATTTATTTTTATTTACTCATTTAATTTATTTTTATTTACTCATTTAATTTATTTTAATTTAATATCAAATCTTAATGAATATCCCTCTAAATTTTAGAGGGATAATGTACCCAAATAATGTACAGTAAAACTCTTTCTCAATTCTGATAGGACCAAAACGAGTGGTGGGCGGAGCTAAACGTTAGAAGTGGGCGGGGCTATGTGTATGGTTGGGCGGTCCTTCTAATCGAAATTTATTGATACTTTTATTAATGAGCATTATTTCAATTTATAATTTAATAAAATAATTAATTTTAGCGCCTTCCTTTAGTTAAATTTTGAGTTTTTAGATTTTACGCCAAAAAGATTAGCGGATAAGAAATTATTTTAAACTGTAAAAATTCTCACATTTTAAATCATTGTAATTAATGTGTTATTTTCTTTATTTTATTCATTTTAATATTTCTACTAAATAGTTTAAATGCGCATAAAAGTTCTGAAGTTTATTGTAGTTCAATATATACAATAAATAAACATCAATTATTGATTTATAAGGCAAATAAAGTGATGTAAATATTGTTAATATTATCATTTGGATGTGTGTGTGACAATAGGCTTTAGAATAATGTGTTCATTTTATTCTCAACAGATATCGTAATATCATCAAACTTCTGATGTTGGAGACGTTGGAAAAAAGAGAGATGGAGAAGAACGTCAGGACTTTCACTGCAGTGCTGGGGAAATACTTTGGAAGCGATAAAAATTACCTACTGGAAATGATCTCTTCTTCAAACTGTGACGTCATCGTCTCAATTGTCTCTGATGTCCTGAGAGACGTTAGTCACTATCACTTACAGTACACTCGTCACATCAGACCCTTGACTGAACTAATGAAGAAGAGACAAAGAAGCATTTACTTTCAATTCAATTGTTCAGAGTCTCTAACAGACACCGACTGTGTCAATCTTGGTCAGTTGCTGTCAGTGCTCAAAGATGGCAGTGAAATTGGTCTTTATTTCTACCATAGTTACGAAAATTACCAACCACTGAAAGGAGAATTCTACACACAGCTCAGCAACAGCAAGTGAGGAAATAAATTGAAAAAGAATTAAGAGAAATAATTATTTTAAATTATTTTAAATTATGAATTATTAATTTTTATTTTTTTATTTATTAAACTCAACACAAAGCAAATTACAGATAATATCAAATGGTATAAAATGAGCAATCCCGTATAAGTTAAAAACTTGAGGGATAAAAGTATAAAATAGGGATAGTAAGAATAGTTAAAAAGTTACATTTGGGTTATATACAAAGTAAGAAAATAGTTGACTAGTTAAAAAAATGACTATCATTTCTACATAAAATCATCATGGTATTTTTCCATAATAAAATCTTTGTACAGCTTTTTAAAAGAATAATTAGAAATTTGTAATGTTAAAAAAGTGGGGGATTCATTAAAAAGCTTGATAGCTTGGAAAATAGTAGACCGTTTTTCTACTTCTAGTCTAACTGGAGGTAAAATAAATTTAAAAGTTCGTGTATTATAGTCATGCTGTGGTAAGAACTTGATAAAATACCTACCTAACAAACCAAAATCATCATATAAAGCGCATCTAATAAATTTCAATAAAAAATAATTACAAAGGTCCTCAAATTTTAAAAGTTTAAGATCGAAGAACATTTTACTGGTAGAAATTAAAGGAACATGATTGACATTGTGTTTCACTTTTAAAATAATTCGTAAAATTTTATTCATTAAAATTTGTATTCTATTAATATGAACAGGGTAGGTTTTTCCATAGATAATAGTTGACTGGATAACTATTGAGTAGGCAAGAGAATGGTAAATTGTAAGAAGAGCAGGTCTATTGAGGTAAGGTGAAGCTGCATAAATACTGCCTTGGATTTGGCTGAGTCTATTACAAATATGGGTACAATGGTTAGAAAATTTGAGTTTGTTGTCAATAAAAACTCCTAGATATTTAAAAACCTCCACCCATTCAAGTAAAACATTATTAAAAAATACAGGTGGATAAGATGCAGGATGGGAGGGAGAGAATAGCATTAGTTTAGTTTTCGCAGTATTTGGGGTTAATTTGTTCATAGCTAAAAACATCTCAAGTTTCTTGATAAAATTAACTAGTTTAAAAGTAGCTTCATTAAAATCAGATCCAGCAAAGAAATCACCGAACCTTGGGTGAGACCTACATTAATAGTTCTAAAAGTTGATTTTGACTCGTTGATCTGAACATATTGCTTTCTATTATTAAAATAACACATTAAAAAATCGTTAAAGTGTCCTCTAATTCCATAATGACTAAGTTTTGATGATAAAATGTCTAAATCCACTGTATCAAATGCCTTTTTCAGGTCTAAAAATAAAGCTATTGTGAATTTTCTTCGATTAAAAGAATTTAATTCCAAGATAGCAAGAGATACAGTGGATTTTTTCTTAAAACCGTACTGGTGGTCAGAAATAAAATTCTCTTTAGTTATAAAATTGTCAAGTCTAGAATAGATTAATTTTTCAAAAAGCTTATTAAAAATAGAAAGATTAGAAATGGGTCTAAAATTGTTAACATCTTCCGTACTACCAGATTTAAAAACAGGGGTCACTCTAGCTACTTTAAAAACATCTGGAAAAACTCTACTATTAAAACTAGTATTAAAAACATGACATAAAATTGGACAGATAAAATCTAGGGTTCCGATCAATAACTGTGGCTGAACTTCATTTTTATTAAAATGTTTATTTTTGAAAGACAAAATAACGTTTCGAATTTCTGTTTGAGTAATTGGGGGGAAAGAGCATACATTAGGGACAGGAGGAGCGTAAATGTGCAATGGAGAGTTTACAGTTGGTAATTCTCTAACTAATTTATTAGCAATGTCTGCAAAAAAGTCGTTAAAATAGTTTGTAGTGAATTTGTAGACAATTACTTTTAATTGAAAATTAATTACTTTTAATTGTTAATTAATTACTTTTAATTGTTAATTAATTACTTTTAATTGTTAATTAATTACTTTTAATTGAAAATTGATTACTTTTAATTAAGAATTGATTATTTCTAATTGAAAATTAATTACTTGTGATTGAAAATTAATTACTTTTAATTGAAAATTAATTACTTTTAATTGAAAATTGATTACTTTTAATTGAAAATGAATTACTTTTAATTGGAAATTAATTACTTTCAATTGTAAATTAATTACTTTTAATTGAAAATTAATTACTTTTCATTGAAAATCAATTACTTTTAATTGAAAAATTAATTACTTTTTAATTGAAAACTAATTACTCGTAATTGAAAATTAATTACTTATAATTGAAAATTAATTACTTTTAATTAAAAATTAATTACTTTTAATTGAAAATTAATTACTTTTAATTGAAAATTAATTACTTTTAATTGAAAATTAATTACTTTTAATTGAAAATTAATTACTTTTAATTGAAAATTATTTACTTTTAATTGATAGTTAATTACTTTTAATTGAAAATTAATTACTTATAATTGAGAAGTAGTTAGTTTTAATTGAAAATTAATTACTTGTAATTGAAAATGTATTACTTTTAATTGAAAATTAATTACTTTTAATTGAAAATTAATTACTTTTGATTGAAAATTTTAATTGCTTTTAATTGATAATTAATTACTTTTAATTGATAATTAATTACTTTTAATTGATAATTAATTACTTTTAATTGATAATTAATTACTTTTAATTGATAATTAATTACTTTTAATTGATAATTAATTACTTTTAATTGATAATTAATTACTTTTTAATTGATAATTAATTACTTTTAATTGAAAATTAATTAGTTTTAATTGAAAATTAATTAGTTTTAATTGAAAATTAATTACTTTTGATTGAAAATTTTAATTGCTTTTAATTGATAATTAATTACTTTTAATTGAAAATTAATTACTTTTAATTGAAAATTAATTACTTTTAATTGAAAATTAATTACTTTTAATTGAAAATTAATTACTTTTAATTGATAATTAATTACTTTTAATCGATAATTAATTACTTTTAATTGATAATTAATTGATTACTTTTAATTGATAATTGATTACTTTTAATTGATAATTAATTACTTTCAATTGAAAATTATTTACTTTTAATTGATAGTTAATTACTTTTAATTGAAAATTAATTACTTATAATTGAGAAGTAGTTAGTTTTAATTGAAAATTAATTACTTGTAATTGAAAATGTATTACTTTTAATTGAAAATTAATTACTTTTGATTGAAAATTTTAATTGCTTTTAATTGATAATTAATTACTTTTAATTGATAATTAATTACTTTTAATTGATAATTAATTACTTTTAATTGATAATTAATTACTTTTAATTGATAATTAATTACTTTTAATTGATAATTAATTACTTTTTAATTGATAATTAATTACTTACAATTGAAAAATAATTAGTTTTAATTGAAAATTAATTAGTTTTAATTGAAAATTAATTACTTTTGATTGAAAATTTTAATTGCTTTTAATTGATAATTAATTACTTTTAATTGAAAATTAATTACTTTGAATTGAAAATTAATTACTTTGAATTGAAAATTAATTACTTTGAATTGAAAATTAATTACTTTGAATTGAAAATTAATTACTTTGAATTGAAAAAAAATTACTTTGAATTGAAAATTAATGACTTTTAATTGCAAATAAATTAATTTAAATTAAAAATAAAATAATTTTATATAAAATTTACAAAATCTATTTAATTTAATTTATATTTTTTCACGTTTATAATTCATTTCTTACTATTTATTAATTATTGAAGTTTTATTTGTGTGTTTATTTACGCTCTAACGACTGTAGCAATTATCATTAAATTAATTACTAACATTAATATTAAACATATTAAAATATTAATAAATTATTTGCTATTAATAAATTAAAAGTCAAATACACAAAATGTATATCGACTTTCAATGTTAAATCACTTATCTATTTTCTTGTTATTTATTATTATATTAATTTCTTTTGCTAATTACAGGTGTAAGGTATTTGACTTCGCAGCTTGTGTGATGACGTCAGAGCACCTCGCAAGTGTGATGAGAGTTTGGAAAAATGGAAGAAAAAGTTATGATGAAGATGTATACAGTTTTTTTGATGGACTGAACATCAGCACTGTGCCTGCCTGTGACGTCACTTTTGCCACCTTAGAGGGAGTCAGAGGACAGATATGTGAGTGAATTAACCTGTAGTTAATTAAATAAATGTGAAGAACTACAAACATATGATATTCTGAGATAACATTTACTACGACCAGACTATCTCTCTACTACGACCAGACTATCTCTCTACTACGACCAGACTATCTCTCTACTACGACCAGACTATCCCTCTACTACGACCAGACTATCTCTCTACTACGACCAGACTATCTCTCTACTACGACCAGACTATCTCTCTACTACGACCAGACTATCTCTCTACTACGACCAGACTCTATCTCTACTACGACCAGACTCGTGTTCGCTAACAATTTATTGTATATTTTTTTAAACACAATTAATATTTTTACCATTTTGTTAAATTCATCGTATGATAGCCGTAGACTTTTGAGTTGGTTTGATCTGAGGTTATAAGGTTCGTATAAATTACTCGTATTGTGGATAGCAAGTTTTTATATAATTTTTGTACCGAGATTATAGATTTTGTCAGAGCAAATACTGAGGAAGGAATAACGTCGCGTCTTGCGTTTACTTCATTCCAAACAACTCGTAATTCTGAAACAAAGAATAAAAAAAATAGTTTCAGAATTACATAAAACACAATATGAGTTTAATACACAAAATCAGAATAAATTCATGACTTCCAAATACAAAGAACTTTGAAGAAAACGACAGAAATAGAATTAGACCGTGAATGGAATAGAAAAATATGACTGTTAGTTGTAATAAATAGTAATTTAAATTTTAACAAATTAAAACAGATTCAAACAAATACAAACAAATTCAAACAAATTCAAACAAATTCAAACAAATTCAAACAAATACAAATAAATTCAAACAAATTCAAACAAATACAAACAAATACAAACAAATTCAAACAAATACAAAAAAATTCAAACAAATGCAAACAAATTCAAACAAATTCAAACAAATACAAATAAATTCAAACAAATTCAAACAAATACAAAGAAATACAAACAAATTCAAACAAATACAAAAAAATTCAAACAAATGCAAACAAATTCAAACAAATTCAAACAAATACAAACAAATACAAAAAAGGAATGTCAAATTGTATGAGTGAACATGACAATTTTATTAATTAATTGATTTGTTTTATTTCAAAATGTGGAATAGATTCACCAGTCAGAAGTTAGACAATTACAATAAATTGAGTAACTAGTTAGGTAGGTAACTAGTTAGGTAGGTTACTAGTTAGGTAGGATACTAGTAAGGTAGGAATCTAGTTAGGTAGGTAACTAGTTAGGTAGGTTACTAGTTAGGTAGATAACTAGTTACGTAGGTAACTAGTTAGGTAGGTTACTAGTAAGGTAGGTATCTAGTTAGGTAGGTAACTAGTTAGATAGGTTACTAGTTAGGTAGGTAACTAATTAGGTAGGTAACTAGTTAGGTAGGTTACTAGTTAGGTAGGTATCTAGTTAGGTAGAAAACTAGTTAGGTAGGTAACAAGTTTGGTAGGTAACTAGTTAGGTAGAAAACTAGTTAGGTAGGTAACAAGTTTAGTAGGTTACTAGTTAGGTAGAAAACTAGTTAGGTAGGTAACAAGTTTGGTAGGTAACTAGTTAGGTAGGTTACTAGTTAGGTAGAAAACTAGTTAGGTAGATTACTGGTTAGGTAGGTAACTAGTTAGGTAGGTTAATAGTTAGGTTGGTTACAAGTTAGGTAGGTTACTAGTAAGGTAGGTAACTAGTTAGGTAGGTAACTAGTTAGGTAGGTTACTAGTTAGGTAGGTAACTAGTTAGGTAGGTTCCTAGTTAGGTAGAAAGCTAGTTAGGAAGGTTACTGGTTAGGTAGGTAACTAGTTAGGTAGGTTACTAGTTAGGTAGGTAGCTAGTTAGGTAGGTTACTAGTTAGGTAGGTTGCTGTTAATTATCACGAACATCAATCAGTAGTATTATAATTATATTAAATATTATTTTTATTAATCATTATTTCATTTGATAAATTCTTATACTCGTGAATGAATAACATTTATGTATGAAACATAGTTAAACATTCTACATAGTTAAAAAACATTCAACATTAAAACATGAATATACATTCAATGAGCAAAAGGAGTTGAATCCGTATAAGGAGTTTTTATTAGGGCTTTAGGTACTAAACAATATACTTTATGATTGTACTTCAAGGAACTAAGCGATTAGACTAAAGATACACAATCGTCACTAATTGAACACTTGGTCGAAAATATCTTTTAATGATTATTTGCCAGACACTAATGATTATTTACAATCATTCTAAGATTTAAAAAGACATTTTCAAAGACTCTGTTGTACAAAGATTATTTTACAATTTTGACTAGTTTTTCCTTAGATACTTTGAAATTCCCCAAGAACGATACACACCCTTTTCTAATAAAAAGGGTTGAAACATTTATACCCTGTTCAGTATTAGAGTCACCAACCTGATAATCCGACAATTACGTACGTTCTACGTAAAGAGATACCTTGCGTGTGAATCGTCTTAACTTAGAAAAAACTGATAGTGAATCTGTGAACTTACGTGCTACTAACTATCTATCTGCTTGTATTACATACATTAGTTGTTCGTAATCAAATAGTTTCATTTCCCTATGTCCATTAGAGTTATTGAATGAAAGAATTTAATTCAAATTGAATGAAAAATATACTAAACCAGAAATAAAGAATCTGATTAGAAATATTGATTGAGCAAGGAAATAATAAGCCAATCAATATAAATAAACTTGATTTATTTATTCCATTTAAGACGGAATAAGATTAACACTAACAACCAGTGTTCTTACCCTTAAAAATATAAACATTCCTAATTAAATTTAAAGGAGAGATACAATATTTTTACATTGGTGGCCAGTATGGGGATAAATCGAGTAACAGAGTTACAATTGTAACATTATAACTTTATTTCATTCAACTTATTCAATAAGTGGACAAAGGTATAACAGAGAAGTGCGGAACAATTCAATCTAGACTGGTGATAAACTATATGAACCCCGCAAGTGCGTAAAGGCGGTAAACGTATATCTACACTTAGCCTTCTAAGTCGGACAGTTGGTTATAATAGTGTATAAAGTGGAAACGGTACCTTAAAAACAGTAAAAAACTCTTGTGTAGCGAAGCGACGCAGCTAGGGTCATCAAGACTGGTTGTGCACAATGTGCAGTCATCAAACAGAGACGACGGCTACAATCAACGGTTGCATCAACGGCTGAGCTGCTGGAGAAACCCAGTCGGAACTCAAATGTCTTCGAGTTAAGTGAAAATAACATTTACTCTGTGAAAGAGATCAACCTGAACTGAAATATTTAATAAGAATGAGTGAGTAACGGAAACCATTTCTATTGATTCAATATACTCAAAAAATTAAATAAGAGTAATTCAAATAGGTCAAGAATAATTTGTATAAAATCAGTTTTATTTCCTGATGCAAGAAGACATTGTAAGACGATATTTTATTATTTAAAGAGAAAGAAAAAAAAATCAAGTTCATAATTATTTTTGTTTCGAAATTTTTCCTTTGAACCGATACAATATTTTTATAATTCTAAGTAAATACGGATAACAATTTATATGTAGATATTTACATTTATGTACTATATTGTTTCTCGTATTATAAGAATAATTACCTAAAAATTTTCCTGGGTTGTGTATGGATATATAATTAATTTTATTTTCCTCGTAAACCATAATGCTGTGATCAGTAAATTTTTCTTCGAATTTTTTTTATGGTTACTTTAATTATCTATTAATTCTAAAATACATTTTTTTTATTTTTTTGAATTTTCTTTAACGTAATATTTTTTCTTTCTTGTTCTCTTTCATTAATTTCTTTTTATCTTCAAATTAAACAATATTATTTCTATTATCATTTTTCTCACTATTTTTACCCAAAATTTCTTTTCTAACTATTAAATATTCTCTTAACAAATAATTATATTTTTTTGTTATTTTTTTTAAAAGTTTACTACTCTTTTTCCATTTATGAATTATTAATTTTTGTTTTGTTCCTTCTTTCTTCATAATCAATTTTAATTGCAAAAATTTAATTATATCTAATTAAATATTTTCTTTCCAACAATTCTAATTTTTTTTCTCTCTCGTTATTATCCAAAAATTTAATTTTCCCCCTATTATTATTATTTTTGTTTTTGTTCATTCTATTTCCATAATTAATGTTATCTACAACATTTTAATATTACCTAATTAAAATATTTTCCCCTAATAATTATATTTCTTCCTTCATTACTCAAGAAAGTAAATTTGTATTTAATCCGATTAATTAATTTTTTTTCCCATAATTAAATTTTATTTCCTAATTTATGTTTACCTACTAAATATTCCTTTCTCACATTTTTATCCCATTAATCAAAATTTATTCTTTCTAATCATTTTTTTTTTTTGATAACTATTTTACCTACTAATTTTTTTTTTTTCATATTTCGACTACAATATTCAACGACTGATTATGTTCTTTTTCAATTAAATATTTTATTTTCTGTATTAAATTAATTTATTTTTATTGTTTTTCCCCTCATTTAACAATTAATTCTATTAACTATATTAGATATTATTTTTCTATTCCAATAATCATTTCTCCTCATTAAACCATTATTTTACTAATTGATAAATTTTCCCCTCGAATAATTACATTAATCATTCTTCCTTAGCACTATATAATTTGTAATAAATTAGAGGCAAATCTGTCTTCAAGTTTCCAGTTTATTAAAAAAAATTTTTATAATATTTTTCTTTTTCTTTCCTCTCAAAAGTATTATTTAAGTACAGCGGACATCCCTTTTCCAATTATATATATATATATATTTTTCCCCTTAAATCTATTTTTTTTGAATTTGGGACGGCCAGCTTCAACAATTAATCATTAAATATCTGAAAGATAGTCTTCTGAAGGAATTAAATCTTAAGAACAATGGCAGCGGACAAAAAAACACTTCTTGTTGTGGGGGATCTTCCAACCTTCAAGGGAAATCCCATGGAGAAGGAGAAGGCGAACTTTAAGTATGGGCCGGATCTCCGAACGTTTCTCAGAGCGTTGGAAAATTATTTCCAACAGAATGAGATTCAGGATGACGCTACTAAACTCCGAGTATTCTACAGCAGAATACATAAGGAATCAGGAGACGCTCTACGAATTATGAATATGTATACCGAGTCTGGGTTTAGTTATGCCCAGATCGAAACTGAATTTGTTAATGCCTATCCTAATCCCGAACTAACCGAGTTGCAAGTGACTGCCAAAAAAAATAAAAAATTTAAACGTAAAAGAGCCAGACATCCTCTGTGCTTTAACAGATCTTCAAGCTTTAACCCGTATTTATGTAGATACGGTGCTAACCTCAGAAATAGCAAATAAGATCCATTTAAATCAAGATACTCAGGTACACTTGGTGAATCAGGGAGGACAAAACCAAGCACCTCCGGCAGCACCCGTCAGGGACGAAGCAGAACCAAATGAAGATGAACCAGCTCCTGCTCCTCCAGTTAGACAGGAAGTAACTCTTTTACCTGTTGAAAGATTGCTTCAAAACATCCTCATGCGATTTGCGTTAGAATCGCAAGTAGAAGAAAAAGTTTACAAGAAGATAGCAGCCATCCCACTGAATGAAACCAACACTTTTTTTACCACTAAGACTCTACAGATAATGAAGAGAGAGAAAATGAAGAAGAAGATAACGAAGGATCGGTCCGACACCAGTAATCCTGAAGTTCTATTTCAGCTAAACACTAACCAGCAAGGCCCCAATAATGGGAATCGGAGCCGCGAAGAAAATAAAGGACGTCCAAAAACATGTTATAGTTGCCAGCAAAGTGGGCATGATGCATCGTAATGCAAAAACAAAAGAACAGTACATAAATACTGTTTCTATTGTAAGAAGAATACACACCTTACAAAGTTCTGTTCTGTCAGAATTAAGAAGGGAATCCCTTTCTGCCTTAACTGTAACAGGATAGGACATCTACAGAAGGACTGTCGGAAGGGCAGACCATCGGGTCAGAATGAACATAGGCCATGAGGCGGAAATAGGTACAGATCTAATACAGATGGATACAAGCCCTCTGATAGGGTTACCAACTTAGGAGAAGAATCAGGATATGGAGATCCAGAAGTGAAGGAACAAGATTCCTCAGAAGATTCAGCTTGACTAGACAATATAAGTACAGTCAAGGCAAATTCAACAGGAGAGAAACAAATGTCTAGTCCGCATTTGAAAGTTAACTTTGGAGGAAATAGAGTACGAGCGCTGGTGGACACCGGAGCTTCGATTAGTCTTCTCTCGGAAAGATTGTTAGAAGGTATAGGAAAAGAAGTTAAACTTCTTCCCTATACTAAAACAGTGAGGGACGCCTCAAACAAAATCATTCCGATAAGAGGAAAAGCACTAATCAACATAAGAGTTCCAGAGGGCGTGTTTAAGGAATTTGTTTTGATTCCTCAAACCAGTTCAGTAAAGACTGAATTGTTGTTAGGAATGAATGTTCTCTCAAGAGCTCAGATAGATTTACCAAATGGTAAAATCAAGTTTGACCCAGTAAAAGGGTATAAAACTGAGATAAATAATTGTCGTCCACTATTAAGCATGTTAGATGATAATATATATTGTAGTGATAAACCTGTTGATAATTTACAAAAAATGAATATAACTAGAGAAGCGCCAGCAGAAGTAAGGGACTATAAAGAAGCTAATCTGCATTTGTTGAAGGAAGTAAGGCTTCCCGCACGTGCGTGTGTGAGGCGTGAAATACAAATAGGAGGATTTCGAGATGGAGAAGAAATATTTCTCCACAGAGCTCAGCTACAGAAGGGATTGGTTTTAATCCCGGATTTGGTTACTAAAATAAATGGTAACTGCATCATTATAGAAATGGTGAACACTAGTGAAAATCCTGTTATCCTATCTCAGGGAACAAAATTGAGTAAGGGAAGTTTAATAAGGAGTGAACAAGTCAAAAACTCAATCAGCACAGGTGGAGGTAAAAATAAAAGGGAGGAACAGACGGAGATGAAGGAAGAACAACTTCCACCCTTCGAGGCTGAAGATATAAGCTGTGACTTACCAGATATGAAACCAGTAATCTTAAATTTACTCAACAGATATCGAGCCACCTGCTGGAAGTCAGGTGAGCAGCTAGGAGTCTACACGGGAGATGCAATGACGATAAAGTTAAAAAATAATGTCATCATTAACAAACCTCCTTATCCCATCCCTCATTCTAAGCAGGAAAAGTTAAAATCTGTCATTAATGATATGCTCCAAACAGGCGTAATAACCAGGTCCAACAGCTGTTACAACTCACCACTGATTGTGGTGGCGAAACCCAATGGAGAAATAAGACCCTGTGTGGACTACCGATTAATTAACGAAGCTAGTGAAGATCTAACTTACCCTATACCTAAGATTTACGAAATCCTTAACTCGTTACATGATATGGAATATATTAGTCAGGTGGATCTTGCCAGTGCATTTCACCAATGTTTAGTGGCAAAGGAATCCCAGGATCTGACGGCTTTCACTTTTAACAATATAAAATTTAACTTTAACAGGGTTCCCTTTGGGCTTAAAGGATCACCAGCTTTCTTTTCCAGAGTCATCAATGCCGTTTTATATGAGTTACTCGGAAATAACATATTAAGTTATATGGATGATATAATCATTTTTAGCAAGACTAAGAAACAACAGTTGCAGAAAATTGAAGCTGTATTGGAGAAGTTAACACAGGCCAACCTTAAGATAAAGTTGGCCAAATGCAGCTTTTTCGCAGATACTGTCAAGTTTTTAGGTTACAAATTAACTAAACAGGGTTTGCAGATGGATGAAGCTAAGTTGGCTGCTATAAAAAATATGCCTTACCCTACTAATAAGAAAGAAGTCCAGGCACTGTTAGGAGTGTTAAATTACTACAGATCCTTCATACGAGGATTTGCTACCCTAGCAGATCCCTTATACTTGCTTCTGAGAAAAGGCGTCAAGTTCAAATGGACACAAGAGCAAACTAGAGCGGTGGAGGAACTAAAGGAAAAGCTCACTAAAAGCCCTATCCTGAAGACGCCGGATTATAATAAACCATTTTTTATTTTTTGCGATGTATCTCTAGCTGGAATATCCGGAACGCTGATGCAGAAATATGATGACGTGCTCCACCCACTGAGCTACGTCTCTAAGAATCTAAATCCAGCCCAGCGGAACTATCCAGCTAGGAAGCTTGAAGCTCTTGCCTTAATATTCACTTTAGAAACCTATAGGAATATTATTCTTCACTATCCCGTGACTGTTTTTGCAGATCACCAGCCTCTTCTTGGTATCCTGAAGAAGAAAACTAATGATGCATGTATTAATAGATGGGCCATGCTTGCACAGGAATACCATATTAATCTTCATTATCTTCCAGGTAAAAATAATTTGTTTGCAGATGCATTATCTAGATTACCCCAGGTAGAGGAGAGCTGTGCAGATTTGACAGAGACCTTGGACCAAACTTTAATAAATAGGGTTCGGAAATTACAGGTCATGGAAAGCCCAGAAGAGAAGGAACAACTAGTGGATTTCATACCAGTGAAGTCTCCATTTAGCTCAGAGGAATTACGAACACACCAAGAAAAGGATAAAATCTGTAAGAACATAATGGACAATATAAAATCTAACAGGTCGGAGAAGACGGACAAACTGGCTAGTTTTAAGATTTTAAATATGATCTTATATGTCACGCGGCATATAACCAGGTCGAACAATACGGAGACTCACCTAGTTCCGTACGTTCCTGACACTCTACTAGATCGTGCTTTCAAAGTGGTACATCAAGAAACCACAGCCGGACATCATGATCTGAATCGAACTATGAAGATCTTTGTCAGGAACTATTATAATAAAAATGAAAGACAAAGTATGCGAGGGATGATAGAAAACTGTGAACCTTGCATTCGAGCTAAAGTAAATCCAAAAAATGTACCCATAGGAACTTATCCAATTCCAGCTAAACCTTTTCAGACATGGAGTATTGACTTACTAGGACCATTGCCCACTACAGTGAATGGAAACCGATATATAATGGTTTCACGAGATTTCACTTCTAGATATTCAATACTACAACCGTTGAAGAGCAAAGAAGCGGATCAAATAACCCAAGCATTAAGAGAAACTATTAGCCATTACGGATCACCTGAAACGATTCTTAGCGATAACGCTGCGGAATTTCGTTCCGAAGCTTTAACCAAATTCTGTCGTTTCTATAACATTTCCAAGGTGCAAGTAGCTCCTTACCATCCACAATCGCAAGGCTTAGCTGAGCGGATTAATAGGGAGATCAATAAGATGCTGCGAATATTCGCAAATAGCTTAGCTGTGGACGATTGGGATCAACTCCTGAACGTTCTACAGTTGACAATAAATAATACATTTAATTCCAGCATCGGTGATTCACCTTTCTTTTTGCTCTATGGTTACGATAGTCCTACGGTCACACTAACTCCCCCTAGATTACTTTACGACGAAGAAGATGGAGACCTCCGGCTAAAAAGAATCGCTGGGGTTAGAGAACATTGTAGAGAAAATCTATAAGCGATACAGAAAAAATATACTAATCGTGTTAATTCTAACAGGAAGACGAAGGAAGTAACTGTGGGAGACCATGCTTACGCAAAATTACCTAAGCAGATTCCGAAACAAAAACTTGATTATCCTGTTTCAGGTCCATTCCAGGTCATAGCAAAGGATGGCAACACCATCACCATAAAGGAGGAAGAAACTCAAAGGAAATATCAGGTTCACCCTGATACTCTAATAGTAAAAAATAAATCTTCCTCAGATGATTCAGATTCAGAGACTAATGAGAATCCGGAAGAGACAAAAAGGGAAGATATCAGTTCTACAACTAGTAATATTGATGATATTTCTTTCACTAATAATACTAACAAAGCTGATAATCCCTCTATGACTAACAATCCTAAAAATGTTTTATCTACCGATATCGGTACAAGTCTGTCAGAGGATATATCCAATACACAAACTCAGAAAAAAGGGTCTAATTATTCTTATAATCTTAGGCCTAGGAAAGAATTAGGATAAAACTTTGGTTAGAATAAATGTAAAAGAAATAAATAACGCCATAGTTATAAATGAGTTAATATAAGAGTAGTTGTAAGTATGTTGATAATAAGATAAAGAAATAGTGTACTATAGATCACAATGTTAATGTATTACAGAAACTGGTGGTTGGACCCTCTTCCTGTCAATACTATGTATTGCATATCGAGTCAGAAGTCAGGGCCTAAAGGATGTCCTGGGTGAAGCTGTGCCTATCACACTTACTGCCTGGGAGAGCAGATCAATAGTAAGTGGTGCTTTTTTACTTACCCGGATAAACCTTAACTTTTTAGAGACCTTATGTCAACAAATAAGAAGTAACTTGGAAGTACCTACTAGATCATTCCAAAGTTTATTACGATCTAACATTTTGGACCAGTTTCCCTAGAAGAAAAGGTTATCTATCACTAAGAATAGAGAACACATATTCGGACATTTTAAATGATGTCAATAACAATGAAATATGTGAAGAAACTATTCTTAATATAATAAATAATAAATACATTAACTTACAAAGAGAATTAAATAAGGTTTGGGAGTAGGTTAAAACGACTGACCAAAATACTAACACTTTAATTACTCAGGCATTCATAGGCCAACGGCCAGACTTACAAATAGCAAAACCTACAGTATCAATATTTCTAGGAGTAGGAATTGCGTTAGTCACTGGAGCTGTAGGGGGGGGGGGGGTGTTAACCTCTACACTTTTTAGTAGTGAATATCATTCCGAAGATATAGATCGAATCAATGACGACCTACACAAAATAAACTCAAAGGTTCTCCTGACTAACAGGAGAATCAATATTCTATCAGAGAACATGACGCATTCTCTGAAAGATATTTAAATAATTCTAAATAATATGGCGACTTTAAATAAAGGACAGGAGGAAAGACAAATGATAACTTGGAATTTGTCACAATTAAAAATAGCCGGTACAAATGCGTTGATATTATTGAAAATTACAGACAACACCCTTACATGGTTAAAAGGCTCTCTTATCAACTCTGAACTTTTGGACCTTCAGTCATTTAAAGAGGTTATCCTTGAGGGTGCAAATTACTTTCCTAACCTACAATTCCGAATTGGAAATATTACTCGACTAGTTCTAAACGACATTCAATCTTTAATCGAAATTAAATCAGTAGGATTGAACAATTACATAATGATTATACCACTGGTAGAAAAATACAAGTATGATATCTTTCAATTGATTCCCTTACCCATCAAGTTAACATCATCAAACGCTCCTGAATTAATGATAGCTGAACTAACTAACGACTTGATTTTATATGATGGATCAAAATATATGGTAATAACTGAAGATAAATTATTAAATGTACAAGGACAATATATCCTTCGAGAGAATATACCACTATGGGATAATATCGAATCTTCATGTCAGTTTGAGGCTTTTAAGAAAAATACCTCTGAGATGATTAGGTTATGTCAGTTTAGAAGGTTAGGAACATCCCATGACATGTATTTGACAGATACTAAGACACATAGAATTATCTATACAAATACAGAAAGGACGATTACCATAGACTGCCCCACTGGGAAGATTAGACAACAGATTACAGGATTACATATTGTACTACCAAATAAATGTTCTATTAGTACGAAAGGAGTACAGTGGCCTGCAAGGGAGGAAAAACAGATTGAATTAAAAAATCTTCTGAATCAGGCAAACAAAAGTAGTGTATTCGATATTACTTCTTTACCAATTTTTGAAATAAATACAACCGATACGCTACATGAAACGATAAAAACTCAAATAGATAAATTGCCTACCAACGAATCACTCACTTTCACTTTCGAAGACTTTGATCTTAGCACTGAAGAAGTTCAAGTGTATTCCACGTTTGCATATGTATTCCTTTTAATAGTTGTGATAATAAATTCAATTCTCATAGGTATAATTTTCTTCCGAAAGTTAAGGGATAGAAGAGACGAAGACGATGAGAGTGACTTAGGATTTAGATCAAGTCTTAGGAGAGGAATGCTCCCAAGAGACTCACTTAATAACTTAAGAAATAGTTTGAGGACTAAAATTGATAATTTAAAGGATCAAGTTTCTAGACAATCTTCCCGAAGAGGTTCCATTAGATCAACGATTAAAACTGCTAGGGGAAAATTACGGAAAATAACTAGATCCATTGATAGGAAGATTAGGAAAGCTTCTATAAGTAGAAAAAGCAGTAAGTCTCCGGTAAACATAAAAAACACGGCTGAAGTAGGTACTAATACGAGGGAATTATATCCTAGTTTATCCTCTATTAATAGCACACCTCAGACTAAAAGACAACCGGCGAAATTTATGTTGAAGGCTTATAGGTAATTAGGGAAACCAATATTGGCATTGAATATGAACAAAACGTTAGGTTATATAAAAATAATCAAAGTAATCTAATATAATAAATAATCAAAAGCATCACTTGTGTTATTGATCTGTATTCTCTATATAATATTATGTAATAATTCATTGTACTTTTATAAAACCTTTAAAATGTGTGATACAATTATTAATTCATATATTTGTGTTTGCCAATATTTGATGCACCTTTTTCTATTTCATATTCAAACCTGGGGTCACTATATACTTCACTGTTCTGAGCCAAGGGTCAATAACTTTCCCTGTGTCCTATCAACACCGTACCACTGGGTCTCCTAAATCGGGTGGCTAATGACACTGTCCAGGTGTTGACCATACACTGATGCGGCGTTCCAGTAATCTCGTGGCTTCTGATGTCGTCCAAGGTGGATCCTTATACCACCGCTGAGTCACCTTACCCTCGTGACTTACGACGTCCACCACGGTCTTGCCACTGGTGCGACATTCCCCGAAACTTGAGGTTTCCGATGTCATCCCAGGTAGATCCTTCTACCATCACTGAGTCAATTACCTTCGTGACTTGTGACGTCAACCACGGCCTTACTAACCGGCGTACCTTAACCTCCTGAAGTATAGGATCAGTGTAGAATCAGTGATTTAGGATCAGTGTATAATGAGTGATGTAGGAAGAACATTAATTATGAATTTGAAAATTTGGAACAGTAATAAGAAAAATTAATTACTCAGAATTAACAATAATAAATAGTGCATAGTGACACAGTGAATTGACCAATAGGTAGAATTATATATCCATTTTATACATTTTAAGTATATTAATATAAGATAATATATAGTAGTTATTTTTCAATATGAACTGGGAACAATGCGCTACTATAATTACAATAAATAACGAAAATAAATAACTAAAATAAAACGAAAGTGCATTTATCCTATGTTAATATTTAAAAATGACTTTAAGATAAGTGGGAATCCTAATAAAATTTTAACGTTGAATTAAAATTGTTAGTATGTGGACATGTACCTAGTGCATTATCCTCTTTGAATAATTTAATCTGTTATCCCAGGTAGGATTTATTTACTTGCAGGAAACATGAATGACACCATAATTTTTGATTAAACAAAACGTTATGGTGAAACGATTGGATTCTTGTAATAGTGTTGGCCTCAATTATCAAAAAATAAGGAAAAGAAAACAAATATACGGTCCTTATTGATAATTTATTTCAATGCGATTTTTTTTTACAGCCAGAAGTTAAAGAAACGATCATTGATTTAAAAACAAGTGTAATATTCAATTAATAACGTAATAACAGATCAGATTTTAGGGTGGTATATACATAAGTATCTACATTATAGTTTCGTTCATTGCTTTTACTTACTCGCTGGTTTTTATTGTTTTTTTTTTGTTTGTTTGTTCACAGAGGAACTTCAGAGATATTACTTAAAAATAGCCTTTAGCTATTTTTGAAATTATGGAGGGGGGTGATGTTAATTATCACGAACATCAATCAATAGTATTATAATTATTTATAATTATTATTTTTGTTAATCACTATTTCATTTGATAAATTCTTATACTCGTGAATAAATAACATTTATGTATGAAACATAGTTAAACATTCTACATAGTTAAAAAACATTCAACATTAAAACATGAATATACATTCAATGAGCAAAAGGAGTTGAATCCGTATAAGGAGTTTTTATTAGGGCTTTAGGTACTAAACAATATACTTTATGATTGTACTTCAAGGAACTAAGCGATTAGACTAAAGATAAACAATCGTCACTAATTGAACACTTGGTCGAAAATATCTTTTAATGATTATTTGCCAGACACTGATGATTATTTACAATCATTCTAAGATTTAAAAAGACATTTTCAAAGACTCTGTTGTACAAAGATTATTTTACAATTTTGAGTAGTTTTTCCTTAGATACTTTGAAATTCCCCAAGGACGATACACACCCTTTTCTAATAAAAAGGGTTGAAACATTTATACCCTGTTCAGTATTAGAGTCACCAGCCTGATAATCCGTCAATTACGTACGTTCTACGTAAAGAGATACCTTGCGTGTGAATCGTCTTAACTTAGAAAAAACTGTTAGTGAATCTGTGAACTTACGTGCTACTAACTATCTATCTGCTTGTATTACATACATTAGTTGTTCGTAATCAAAGAGTTTCATTTCCCTTTGTCCATTAGAGTTATTGAATGAAAGAATTTAATTCAAATTGAATGAAAAATATACTAAACCAGAAATAAAGAATTTGATTAGAAATATTGATTGAGCAAGGAAATAATAAGCCAATCAATATGAATAAACTTGATTTATTTATTCCATTTAAGACGGAATAAGATTAACACTAACAACCAGTGTTCTTACCCTTAAAAATATAAACATTCCTAATTAAAATTAAAGGAAAGATACGATATTTTTACAGTTGCTAGCTAGGTAGAAAACTAGTTAGGTAGGTTTCTGGTTAGGTAGGTAACTAGTTAGGTAGGTTACTAGTTAGGTAGAAAACTAGTTAGGTAGGTAACAAGTTTGGTAGGTAACTAGTTAGGTAGGTAACTAGTTACGTAGGTAACTATTTACGTAGGTAACTAGTTAGGTATGTAACTAGTTAGGTAGGAAACTAGTTAGGTAGGTTACTAGTTAGGTAGGTAACTAGTTAGGTAGGTTGCTAGTTAGGTAGGTAACTAATAATGTAATTCACTAGTTAGGTTGGTTACTAGTAATGTAATTCACAAGTTAGGTAGGTAACTAGTTAGGTAAGTAAATAGATAGGTAGGTTACTAGTTAGGTAGGTAACTATATAGGTAGCTAGAAAGTTTTCTACCTAGCTAACAAGTATCCTTCCTAGCTAACTAGTTTCTTACCTAACTAACTAGATTCCTAATTAGATAACTAGTTTCCTAACTAGATAATTAGTTTCCTACCTAGCTAACAAGTTTCTTACCTAGCTAACTAGTTTCCCACTTACCTAACTAGTTTCCTACCTAGCTTACTAATTTCCTACCTAGAAAACTAGTTTCCAACCAAGCTAACTAGTTTCCTACCAAGCAAACTAGTTTCCTACCTAGCTAACTAGTTTCCTACCTAGCTAACTAGTTTCCTACCTAGCTAACTAGTTAAATAGCTAACTAGTTAGTTCCCTACCTAACTAGTTCCCTACCTAGCTAACTAGTTCCCTACCTAACTAGTTCCCTACCTAGCTAACTAGTTTCCAACCTAACTAGTTTCCATATCTAGCTAACTAGTTTCCCACTTAACTAACTAGATTCCTACCTAGCTAACTAAATTCCTATCTACCTAACTAGTTTCCTACCTAGCTAACTAGTTTCCTAACTAGCTACTTAGTTTCCTACCTAGCTAACTAGTTTCCTACCTAGCTATCTAGTTTCCTACCTAGCTAACTAGTTTCCTACCTAGCTAACTAGTTTCCTACCTGGCTAACTAGATTCCTAACTAGATAACTAGTTTCCTAACTAGATATTTAGTTTCCTACCTAGCTAACTAGTTTCCTACATAGCTAACTAGTTTCAAACCTACCTAACTAGTTTCCTACCTAGCTAACTAGTTTCCTAGCTAGAAAATTAGTTTCCTACCAATCAAACTAGTTTCCTACCAAGCAAACTAGTTTCCTACCAAGCAAACTAGTTTCCTACCTAGCTAACCAGTTTCCTACCTAGCTAACTAGTTTCCTACCTAGCTAACTAGTTTCCTACCTTGCTAACTAGTTTTCTACCTAGCAACCTTGTTTCCTACCTAGCTAACTAGTTTCCTACCTAGCTAACTAGTTCATTACCTAGCTTACTAGTTTCCTACCTAGACAACTAGTTTCCTACCTAGCTAATTAGTTTCCTACCTAGATAACTAGTTTCCTACCTAGCTAACTAGTTTCCTACCTAGCTTACTAATTTCCTACCTAGATAACTAGTTCCCTACCTAGCTAACTAGTGTCCTACCTAGCTAACTAGTTTCCTACCTAGCTACATTGTTTCCTACCTTGCTAACTAATTTCCTACCTAGCTAACTAACTTCCTACCTAGTTAACTAGTTTCCTACCTAGCTTACTAGTTTCCTACCTAGCTAACTTTCCCTTTGTAACTACCTAAATATTAAGATTTAGTGCTATAGCTTGTGGCAGGATGCTAGTGCATACAGCTAACCACTCACCATACAGCTCACCACTCACCATAGAGATCACCACTCACCATACAGCTCACCACTCATCATACAGCACACCACCCACCATACAGCTCACCACTCACCATACAGCTCACCACTCACCATACAGCTCACCACTCATCATACAGCACACCACCCACCATACAGCTCACCAATCACCATACAGCTCACCACTCACAATACAGCTCACCACTCACCATACAGCTTACCACTCATCATACAGCTCACCACCCACCATACAGCTCACCAATCACCATACAGCTCACCACTCACCATACAGCTCACCACTCACCATACAGCTCACCAATCACCATACAGCTCACCACTCAGCATACAGTTATAGTATTCTTAGTGTGTTATAGTATTCATAATGTGTTATAGTATTCTTAGTGTGTTATAGTATTCTTAGTGTGTTATAGTATTCTTAGTGTGTTATAGTATTCTTAGTGTGTTATAGTATTCTTAGTGTGTTATAGTATTCTTAGTGTGTTATAGTATTCTTAGTGTGTTATAGTATTTTTAGTGTGTTATAGTATTCTTAGTGTGTTATAGTATTCTTAGTGTGTTATAGTATTTTTAGTGTGTTGTAGTATTCTTAGTGTGTTATAGTATTTTTAGTGTGTTATAGTATTCTTAGTGTGTTATAGTATTTTTAGTGTGTTATAGTATTCTTAATGTGTTATAGTATTCATAGTGTGTTATAGTTATCTTAGTGTGTTTTAGTATTCTTAGTGTGTTATAGTATTCTTAGTGTGTTATAGTATTCTTAGTGTGTTATAGTATTTTTAGTGTGTTATAGTATTCTTGGTGTGTTATAGTATTCCTAGTGTGTTATAGTATTCTTAGTGTGTTACAGTATTCTTAGTGTGTTATAGTATTCTTAGTGTGTTACAGTATTCTTAGTGTGTTACAGTATTCTTATTCTATTTTAGTTTCAGATGATTGCAATTAGCTCCATAGTTGGTACTAAGGCATGTTAGATCTCGCATATCTTTTTGATTTTGCGGTCACAAAGCAACTGTTGGTTACTATTAACTAACTACAACAGCTTGACAAATGCATATTAACAATCTTTCGACAAGAAATGCAATTCATTTTGTAGATCTCGTAGGTATAAGAATATTTGTATGTAAGTTCCGACCAATTTATCAATTTAAGTTATTCTCACATCGGCTGCTCCAGTGCTCATACTGTGAGGTTGTCATGTGTCGGTAGCTCCTGCTTAACGTCATCAGAAATTGTTATCAGTGTGACTATTTGTGATGAATATACTCTCTGTGACTTAAATTTGTGATTCTCTATGTAGCTGGAGTTATTTCAGTACGATTGTCTAAATACTACCATGTCCATGCCGCCAAAAGTACGAGAAAACTCTTCTCCTGTCGAGGCTGAACCACCACCTATCAATCAGGCTAATTCTGCTTCAAAAGCTGTGTTGAGATCTCTGTCGTCCGGTGAGGATAGTGCTTCTCTATCTCTGAAAGAAAGGTGAAATTACTTTATCTATTCTAGCGGAGAAACTGGATGATATTGCTCAGAGATTGAACGTTATGGAAGACATATTTGTCCATTATGAACGTGAAGACACTGAACTGAAGCGTACTATCTGCAGTATGGAAGATCGCATAGAAACTCTTGAGTCATCTGGTAGGCGCTACAACCTCATACTCTCGGGGAAGGAACTGTCCAAGTTAACAGCAAATGTGGATTTAAAGCTGCCTGTTGTTGATATGCTCAAACGTAACTTGAACTACGTGCTGCCACAAATGATTCTGATATTGATGTATCGCTTGGGTGTTAAATGAGTCCCAGGCTCATGACACCAGAAATGTTATGGTGAAACTGGTAACAGTGATGTGAAGAACCATATAATGTCATCTTGTCGCGGTGTTAAACCACATCATCTATTCGCTAACGACGACCTTACTCCAATAAAATCCTCAAAACTATTCATATTGAGACAGGCTAAGAAGAAATACCATGGTAAAATATCCGGATGAGGCTAAACGAGATGGCAAGATTTTTGTCTATTTAAAACCACCAAATATATCTGGCCGCTTCACATATCATCGGATGAGCTTCTAGTGAACAACTCAAGAAGTTGACTCTTTTATGACCTGTTATTAGCAAAGATTGTTCAAATTGTGGATCTTAATGTAATTATTGTGTTTTGTGCTGTATCTATTTGTAGAGATTCTCTGGTTTTTTGATGAGCATGTTCTGTGTACATTTTGGCAAGGTTCTGGATACTTTCTGTTTTATTGTTCGAGAAGTTCCATGTGTCATATTATCCATTCGTTGAATCTCCTACCTAGTAGAGATAACGATGCATTACTATTTGTTTGTGAATTACTTTGCTTTGTGCAGTTTTGTTATCATATGACATTCAAGATCTTTTCAATTAATTATGGTTTTGATCAATCTTATACATTGTTTATAAATGTATATACAGTACTGTCTTTTACCAACTTTTAGAGGTTGTCTATTACTAACAAGAGTATACCATGGTATACACTTTGATTCGTCTGGACATGTGTGGAGGAGCAAATTATTTCTCGTGTCTGTGTTTTTATCTTTTTGCTGTTAGTATCAAAAACGTTCATGATAGTCAGTTTTGGTTTTTGGTAACTCTCTCGATTTCTGTGTGTGTTTTTGATGATGTGCGTTTTCACAGTGAAGTTTCCTGCTCAACTGCTTAGTGTGCCACCTTGCTGTTGGTGACTTACACCTGTGTGGATGTGATTTTTATGTGTGCTGTGCACTGACTAATGTATTTGTATGTTTTTGTGTGTTTGTGTATACTTGTTCATTACAGTCTGCTTTTCAATAGTTGTGTCATTTCAGAGCTTAGTTTTGTACTACTTACATGTGTATTAATTTCGACTGCTTTACTATTAGATGTTATTTCTTGTTTATGCATATGTAATTTGTTTTCGGAGTATGTCATTGATACTATCATTCTATTTCGTTCATGGTAGTCTCTCACAATTATGATTTGCCTTTCTTAAATGATGTACCTGATGATGATTTTATAAATGTAGTTTATCATGGACTCACTGACGGGACCTAACTTCATTATTCTGTAAATAATATGAGAAATATAGTTAGTGATAATGACATTACTAATATAAACATTAGAAGCTTTGATAAGATTTTTGACTCTTTTTCGGCATTTTTGTCATCAGCTGATGTTAGTCCTGGTATTATTGTCCATGGCTTAGTGGGATTGTGGACGTTGAGGAATTTAATTCATTCCACTCATTTAGGTGTGGCAGGCGAGGTGGCGGAGTATCTGTTTATGTGAATGAATCTTTCCCATGTTGTAAATTGAATGAATTCTCAATTATAACTGAAACAATTGAATCCTGTGTGGTGAAAGTGTCACTAGATCTGTTAAATTTTTATGTCGTTGCAATCTACAGACTTCTTTATGGCAGTATTATGAATTTAAGTAATGCTTTACATACATTGATAGCTGATTAAAGCGTGATGTGTGATTACAGGGGGATCTCAATATAAATTTGCTGGACGTGGATAATGCTGATGAAACACATTTTACTGTTTTGATGAGAGCTTTTAACTACGTACCAGTTATCACCAAGCTGACTAGATTTCCGTCTTCAACCCTGAACCAAGTAGTCTCTCTTCTCAACCACATTTGAATAAATGTTTCCTCAGACTACAGCGACTGTACTGGTGTTCTTTTGGACAATATTACTGACCACTGCACTACATTTTGACCTAATCTAAAGCCGTTTTAATGAATGATAGATCTAGTGATCTGATTGAGGTTAAATTTCGTCTTGTGAATGATGCAAATATTGAGAAATTTAGGGTTATTATCTCAACTATTAACTTGGATGTATTAACTAATTTTACTCATAGAAATATCGCTACTGCTTATTTCATGGAAACTGGTAATGGTATCTATTGCAAATGTTTTCTTTTGAAGCTGAAAAGAGTTAGTCGGAAACGTCTCTGTAAACTCTGGCTTACTTCTGAATTATTATGACATGTCAAGTTTATATCTATTTGTTTCAAGAAATGTAAGTTAGGGCTAATTTCTGAGGCTGAGAATAGAAGGGTATGTAATTATGTAAATGTAGTGGTTTATAGAGCGAAGGTGCATTATCACAGAAATTGATTTGAAGGTTGCATGGGTGATATGAAGAAAACATGGTTTTATATGCATAAACTTGTTTCGTTAGGTGATATGAAACAGAGTGTTGATGAAGTGATTATTGATGGTGGTGCTATTTCCAATCCTAGTGATGGTGCTCGTTGTTTTAATTATCATTTTTGTTCTGTCGCATTTAGGATTGATGATTCTTTAACTGTGTCTTCTTCTAGCCCTCTTTCCCATATTCAACGCAATACTCACTCTTTGTTTTTGGATCCAGTATCGAATAATGGAGTAACAGAAGTTATTATGTCATTGAAGAATGCTAAGTCTAAACTTGATACCTTATCGGTGAAAATGTTAAAACTCTGTAGCCCAGTTTTGAATCATCCATTGTCACTAATAATAAATAAGTCTCTACATGCGGTGTTTTACTGGATGTTTTCAAGGATGATTGTGTAGTCCCTGTATATAAGAAAGGAGACAAGTCTCATGTCAAAAACTATTGAGTTATATCAATATTACCTTTGTTTAGCAAAATTATTGAGAAATGTGTTTCTAGGCGTTTGGTTTCTTTCGTGAATTGTTTTTCTATTATATGTGCTAATCAGTTTGGTTTTAGGAAGGGATTGTCTACTATTGATGCGATTGTCGACTATTCTAAGTACATCTAGAGTAACTTGGAAGAACGGAATCATGTCATAGGTCTATTTATTGACTACTCTAAGACCTTTGACACTGTCAATCATGGCATTCTGATGTCCAAAATTGAGTCCTATGGTGTACGAGGTCTGACTTTGGATTGGTTCATGAGCAATCTGTATGGTGGTAGACAGTGCGTTAAGATTGGTGACTCCTATTCATGTTTCAGTTCTGTCTCGATTGGTGTTCCTCAAGGGAGCGTCTTAGGACCTATTTTATTTATATTGTATGTAAACGAACTAGCCTGTATCTCTCCTGACCTGAGAACTATTTTATTCTCAGATGATATTACTGTATCAGCAGCTGGGCCACATTATCGGGAACTGTGTAATTCCATAAAAACTGAAATTGAAGCTATCAATACATGGTCCATTTCAAATAGATTAGTTCTGTTTGCTGATTAAACTGGCGCTGTTCTCTGTTCTAATAGGCTCTATGATGTGGATCCAGAGTGCGGGATAGGTTTGGGGGTGCAAGAGTGAATTTTCTCGACAGTGTTCTGTTTTTGGGTGTCACTATTGATAGCAAACTAAAGTTCGGTGACCATATTAATTCTGTGTGTGGAAAACTTTCATGTTCAAGAATAGAAGCAAATTTGTCTCTTCCAACTTGAGTAATGAAACTAGACAAGGCAATGATCCTTCAAGTAGTTCACATAGGTTGACTTTAAGGGGATGGTTCCCGCTATTTTTCACTTATTCCGATTTTTTTTTCTCTAGTTATCCTGCAAATATACCAAAAAAACTCATGGAAAATTCCATTCTTATACGTTGAGTAAAACATTGTCTAACTCGCCTCCCAATGTAGGGGTATGTTTCTGAGGGAGTGGGTGACTCGCACATTCTTATGGGCTTCGTCGTCGCTGCCTGGGTTGACCCCCGAGGCGACCTGATGAGTCCTCTGGCGGGGACGAAAAGCATATATGTTTTAAGAAAAATATATTTTTTTAAAAATTAAACATTTATTAAAAAATATTTTTCTTCCTCCATTATCTCAGTAACTTTTTTTCTCAAATTCTCACGTTCAAAAGTATAGAACTGCTTGGGGGTTGGTCCTACAGAAAAATGTATAGGCGCTAATATGTTCAGACCGAAATTCCTAAGGTCGTCTAGTAGCCCTGTACCTATAACTTTTTCAATGAACTTTTTTTTTTGAACAAAAAAAAAATGAATAAATTATTACAATTTTTTTTTTTAAATTAAAAAAAAATTCAGATCGAAATTCAAACAAAAAGCTACTAGACGACCTTAGGATAGTAGTAGAGAACATATTAGCTTCTATAAATTTTTCTGTAGGACCAACCCCCATTGAGTCCATAGACTTTCCCTGGGGGGGTCGAAAAACAGGTTTTTCGACCCCCACGGGGGAGGGGGGCCCCAAAATGAAAAAAGAGCATAAGATAGCATAAGATTACAGTAAATAGGTATTATTTTTACCGCCATGCTGTTTAAATATTTTAATCATTTTCTTTAAACTTTGAAATGATTTAAACTTACTAGTGGTTACTAACTCATTTTATTTCTGGTTACTAGTGGTTACTAACTCATTATATTTCTGGTTACTAGTGGTTATTAACTCATTTTATTTCTGGTTACTAGTGGTTACTATCTCATTTTATTACTGGTTACTAATGGTTACTAATTCATTTTATTACTGGTTACTAGTGGTTACTAACTCATTTTATACCTAGTTACTAGTGGTTACTAACTCATTTTATTTCTTGTTACTAGGGGTTACTAACTCATTATATTTCTAGTTAGTAGTTACTAGTAGTTACTAACTCATTTTATTTCTTGTTACTAGTGGTTACTAACTCATTTTTTTTCTGGTTACTAGTGATTACTAACTCATTTTATTTCTGGTTACTATTGGTTACTAACTTATTTTATTTCTGGTTACTATTGGTTATTATCTCATTTTATTTTTGGTTACTAGTGGTTACTAACTCATTTTATATCTGGTTATTAGTGGTTAGTAACTCATTCTATTTCTGGTTACTAGTGGTTACTAACTCATTTTATTTCTGGTTACTATTGGTTACTAACTCATTTTATTTCTGATTACTATTGGTTACTAACTCACTTTATTTCTTGTTACTAGTGGTTACTAATTTATTACATTTCTGGTTACTAGAGGTTAAATTGATAACACATTTTACATTACAGCTCTGAGGGTCAAATACAGTGATGACTGTCCCACCAATGGCAGTAACCCCATTACAGAAGATACCCCCCTAACCATAGCAGACATACCTACTGATGGCAGAGAGAACCTCTACAACATCATAAAGTTCCTCTCTCCTAAATCAAAACAGTGAGTAATATTAGAATATTGGAATTATTTTCCACCTGTGAAATTATTTCCTGTGATTTAGTTCACAGACAGGAATTGGTTCCCGTTAACCATTCCAATAATTCCCACTCTTACGAACATTAAAGATTTGAAATTTTATACAAATACCTTTTTCTTCACTCTCTCTCTCTCTCTCTCTCTCTAGCATCAATTTCTTATATTATTGAATGTATGAGATATTTTTAAATAGCAGATTGTATGAAAGTTTGGTTAAAAGTATATATTACTGCCCCGTAAATTCTACCCCGGTATATTCCATCCCGGTATATTCCACCCCGGTATATTCCATCCCAGGTATATTCCACCCATGGCCGTCTATAGTTTATCAGGCCAGCTCATCTTGGCGTTTATAGTTCAATCAGCTGTTGAAAGTGGTCCTATGATATCTAATTACTGTCGCTAGAATTAATGGATAAAGATGGCGCGCAACTATTTTCTTCGGTTTTTATGCGCAACCGACCTTCATGATGGTTTTTTCCCCCTGTGCTTCTCATGATGTATATTAAGGAATGTTCCGGATTATTTGCCATCAAGATTATGTTATAAAAAGTGGTTTTTAACTGAACGAATTGCATAGCACCGGAGGCAAATCAGAGACTCGGAAGTTATTATCATATGATAATGATCCTTGTTAGGATTTAAACACTTCTTCTAGTGTTGTTTTGTTAACTAAGTTCTCTAGTTAGTTTGTTAGTTAGGACTGATATGCCTAATTGAGTGATAATTTTGTAGCCTTCAGCACTGCCTAGGCAACTAGGCTATAGATTCCAATTTGGAATATTTCCAAGACTATCTTAACATAAAACTCAGCCTAACTTTAGAAATTTTAGATCTCTGAGGGAGATCTTGATTTAATTCCTATAATACCATTAAATTAGCTGAGTGTGGCATTGAATTAATTCCTATGTTACCATGATTATTATTAATCAGACTGCAGAATATGTAACATTTTGCAAGACTCTGCCACAAATCTGAGCTCAACTTTAGAAATTGTATATCTCTACGGGAGATCTTGAATTAATTTCTATGTAACCATTAATTTAGATGCGGGAGATTTTGAATTAATTCCTATGTAACCATTAATTTCTGTCTGAATCAGTTACTGTGAGATTTCAGACTTGTGAGTCAGAGAGTAGAAGTGTCTCAAATTAAAATCTCTGACTCTGCAGGAGGGGGAGGAGAGACTTATTATGCAGAGTGGCGGCATGATACCATCCAGTCTGCAGAATATGGAACAAATCTGAGCCAAATTTTAGAAAATTAAGATCTCTGGGGATGATTTAACTGATCTTGAATTAATTCCTATGTTACCATTAATTTATCTGAGTTTGACTTTGAATCAACTCCTATGTTACCATTAATTTATCTGAGTGTGATTTCGGATTAATTCCTATGTTACCAAGGGGGAGATTTTGTATTAATTCCTATGTTGCAATTAATTTAGCTGAGAGAGATTTTGAATCTGCTGCATAGAGTCTTAAGAGTAACTTAACTCTCTCTCAAATTATAATCTCTGAGAGTCAGGAGACACATTATGCAGATTGGGTTTAATTGAGATTAATTTGGCTAAGTGGCCACTAAGGGAGATTCTCTGCTTCTGAATCTCCCTTCGGTCACCTGGACCTTTTGGATGGTGACCAGTCCTTTGGCCCAAAATTTTTTTGCTGCACGACTCTTTCATGCCTCATGGGATCATGATATGTCACTTGTGCCCCAAAAATTTAAAATGCTATAAAAAATAAATATAATGAGATATAGCAAATGTAAGTCCAGGTCCCCCACCCAAGTTTGTAAGTGATAAGATATATACTTTACTGTTATTTACTATAAAATGAATATACCTTATTTTGCTAAATAATTGTCATATTGTCGGAAAAAGTTTTATGTGGCAAAAGTGTTATGGCGAAAAGGACCTAGAACTACTTTGGACTTACCTAATTGTTGGTAGATTTATTTATAACATCCCTATTTTAAACCAATAATAATAAGAGAAACTATTTGCTGGGTGGTAGAAAATAATCTGAAATAAAAATATAACTGATTGAGAGAAAGTAGGAATTAAATCAAATATATTACACTATTGTGTAATGTGTAGCTATAGTAACTTTTATTCGGATTTGCATACTTGATACTATAAAAAATGGAGTTCTAGATTCTGTTGGCAATATAATCTGGATGATTCAATCCCCATTAATTCACTAATATTGGTGTCTGAACTTAATCCTTATTTTCATTTTTGCAGATTTGTGATCTCATAACTAGTTAAATATATTTACATCTTCTTCATAAAGCTAGTTACCTAGCTACTGATAAGCAAAATATTGCCTACAGACTAAAGTGAGTTTGTATAGCAGCTGTTGAGTCAACTTTAAAAGGTAATGAATATCAATTATATCCACTGCCTACCTAGCTACTAAATACTAATATTTCGTTTTCTACTGAATCTTGTCACAATAATGATATAATAGATAAAGAATATGTTTTAAAATAATCTTCATATGATTAGGTACTTAAAATTAGTATGTAAAATTTGTTATTACTTTTTTTGTGAAACTTTATTCTATCTAGAATGAAAGATAACTTTTTCATTCTGTCTTTCAATTTATTTTATTTTGGGATAGGTACTTATAGTTTTTATTGAATTAACGTATGTTTTTTTCAACTTAGTAAAAATGATGCATGTATCTAATATCTGCTTTTCAAAAAAAAAACAATATCACTATATAATAATAATCTATAATTTCTAATATCTTGTCAAAAGCTTCAATTGAATTACATCGAATGTATTCATTATATATTTTCTTTGTATCTTAATACAGTCGGAGCAAAACATTTTCATTAACATTGAAAGATTTTTTTCTAAATTTATCTCTGTTTTCAACATTTTAGAAGGTGAGAGGCAATAAATGCTGTGTTCCTATCTGTAACTGCTATTACAATCTGCAGGATGAATACACTTCTGTTTCCAAATGATTTAGACAGAAAGAATATTGAGGATAAACGATGTTCATAATACTGTTTTTTTGTTTGTATTGAAGTTGTAGAAATAAATATTAGTTAACTTTAACAGAAACAAATGCCTGACTGAAGATATGTGTAACTATTGTTACCAGAAACTTGGTCCAATTAAAAGTAGCTATTGTAAACAAAACTGCTTGCAAAGTGTTATTTTTTATTATCCCACTAGAAATGTGCGTTGAAACTTAGTGAAAACAATGAGAATTTTAATCTTAATAAATCCACAATAATAATTGAAAAAAAATATATATTTGAAACTTTTCCAAGTGGTATAACTAAAGAGATAATTATTTTTCAATTTTCGAATTTATAAGCTTTTAGACAAAAAAAAAACAGTTTGATAACTATATTTTATTAAAATAACGGATCAGCATGTATTATATGTCCATGAAGGGTTTCAAAATAATAATTAAAATCTTGTTGAATCAAACTTCACTAAGAAACTGAAAATATTTCATAGGTCTAAACTCTAAAGTATAAACAGTAAGCAACTATATTTTAAACTAAATAATGCTGTTTGAAGATGACATACCAATTTTAAATGATTAATAGAAGATGTTGATATCTTATCTGAAAAGAAGTGGAACCTTTTCCAGAAGTGTTCTTTTTTTCATTATTCAACACTAAAAATAGTACAATTGAGAGGTTTTTTTGAATGATTGGAAGTCCTTTCAGAATTCAGACTAATTTGCAATGTAGCTCTAAAAATTAAGATTTAGCCAACATCTCTTCCACAAGAGTAGCCATATCAATAATGTATCTTGCAGAATTTGACTAGCATTATGAAAACCATTTCATAAAAATTCAACCTTCAAGTGACTGCAATATATGGGAGAAGGATATGACCAAGATATTTCAGCAAAAGTAGGTGTGGTGCCAGGCCATGAGTGGTGTCGATGCTTACTATGAATCATTTTTTAAACATTAATCTGGAAAAGAGAACAATATTTATAAATTTATTCTATTAGCTATAGATACATGAACTAGCCCAAGAAATGAATTACTATCATTATGAAGATATGAAAATAACCATGATATTGATTTCATTATTAAGGTATGATAAATATTCTATTATTAAATAATGAACTCAAGTTTAATCTATATATATATAAATGATTTCTGGTCGTCTTTACCTTCGTCGGTTTCGTTCCTTGGAAGGCAGCAGCAAATTTATTTCACTTGATATGTTTGAGGACCTTAATTTAGCAGAAGTTCTGAAAAACATAATAAATTTTAGTATAAATAATTTAACATTCAAATAAAATGAATAAGGATTAATACATAATTATTTTTGAATCATTTAATAATGAAGTTTTAGGAATGAAAAGGGTAATACATATTGTGGCTAAGTCATGATGGTTTTATTATAAACAACTCACAGAGATATTAGATGAATTTGAGCATAGGTTTTCAAGATTAGATGTAATACATTACTTGCAGTACCTTTAGGCTTTAACTACATGATTTTTTACATAGATTTCTGAAAAGAACGGTTAATAGAATACATAATGAACTTCACTGAGTTATACATTCAGTAAATTACCAGCACAACCAATTTCAAATGTTTTTCTATTCACTCTATTATTATCTGAGATGAATGATATAACTTATAGTTAAGCACAGAGAGATTCTCTAGTTAAATTTTTCATAGGATATAGAGCAGAGCTACTAGCTATATCTTTATTTGAATTTGATGACCTGATGGTTCCATATAAATTTCATCAATCAAATTGAATCAATAGGTAAAATAACATCTCATTATTATTCAGCACATCTATTTTCTTTTGTAAGTAATTTCTGTTAGATTGTTTTGTTGCATTCCTATTTTTAGAATGTCTCTATTAAATTATAATTTTTTAATGTAATATGGGCAAGGCATCTTTTATAAATGTAAATCTCTAATTAGTATTAGTTATAAGCTTGAGGACTTCCTGATTTTACTTACATAAATAGTTACTTATACTATATAGGCTATACCATATACAGTAGGTATACTGAAAATAGTAATTAGGTACCTACCTACCCACTCCTGTCTCCTGAGTCTTGATTCAAATAGAAAGTAAAAATAATAAGTTTTTGATCTGTTGACTGTTATTATATATATTTGATTATTGATGATAAACAGATAATATTAGGTAAGATTCTGCAACCTTTTGGAGAGAAATTGTCTTTAAAAAAATAAAATCTTGGGAGGCATATTAGTCATAATTTGCAGCCTAGCATTAGGCTAGTCACAGTAGTAGTGGGGAAACTTTGAAGTGGACCAAGAATTTTATATTTGTTATCAAAATCTCTTTCTGACAGTCTTATCATATTATTTAAAACATTAATTATGTAGGTATTTACTTAATATCTATGAAGAAAATATATTTGATCTGTTCTGTTTTTAATTTTGGAAGATGTTTTTTAGCCTAGCTGACTAGGGACCTAGGTATATGAATGGTTCAGTCAATTCTATTTTAAATTCATTAATTTTAACAGTTACAGATAAAAAGAATCGAAAAAACTTCAGTCCTATCAATCATGCCTTTGGCAATATTTCCATTCCCTATTAGAACTATCGTCAGACCACTCTAAATTGGTTTAAACTGTAAAATAATGCGAGGACAACCACCATTTTTTACTGAATCGCCATCAAGCTCATGTGTATATCTACGATTTTTAAATGGATTAAATACGATCAGATCAGTTAAAATTGCATTTCTATAGTAATTGACTAATAACAAATCCATTGGTATAGTTTATTTTATCATTACATAACTATAAGTTGCTTAAATAGGCAAATTATAAACAGACTGAGTTTGCGGTTTGTTTTGATTTTTAAGACCACTTTGAACAGCTGTTATTTTCGGGAATCTGGCCTGATCAACTATAGACGGCCATGTTCCACCCCAGTATATTCCATATGGAAGTATATTCCACAGCGGTAAATTCATCTCCGGTATATTCCACCCATTTATGGGTCTAGAACATCTCGTCCATCGGAAATTTTTCGTCCATGGACATTTCATCCACGGACATTTCGTACACGAACTGCTTTATTTTTTTATCTTAAAGTGTATATGGAATATATGTTATTTATTTTCACTATTACATTAATAGCCATGTGTAAATATATAATATTATTATAGTTATTTAAGCCGAAAAATGTTTATATAGAGATAACAGTAATGAAATTAGATATGTTAAACGGGTTGCTTGTATCTTTTAAGTGTTTTTCCTCCTTCAACATTTTGCATTAGTTAATGAGTTATGAGTATCCAAAATATGGAACTGAAATAACAGTTACTAACAAGACTATGTGTGGAAACGTAAGAAAGAGAATAAAATAATTACAATTGAGGTAAATACTAATTTTTATATTTGGTTTTATTATGAGTCCGAAAATATAGAAAATATAGAAAATATAGAATTGTCCGATAACACGGACGTTTTCACGTTTAAATAATTAAACAGAAAACTAAAAAGTACCAATATATAACTAATTCTCTTATGATTTATATCACCACATTTTATTATCTATCAATTGTTTAATTTAACAGTATATTATACACATGTATGTATTTTATGTAGTAACTTTAAAAAAATGTTATAAAAATTAATTTGCTTCCAAAACCTAATTTGAGTAATGATATTAATGTATATTATAGTTACTGTAAATATACACCACTAAAATTGTAGGTAATTTGAATATACACGACTAAAAATGTCTCGATATTCTATGTTCATGTACTGTAATAACTTAGAAACATATTATTACAGATTTTATAAGACCGGGGTGCAATACAAGCGAGGCCTCCCAAGCAGCAAATCAACGTCGTCACGATGTTGGCTGAGCATCGTTTCTTGGTTGTCTGAACGTTGGTACAACATCAGTTTTCAACGTTGTCTGATTGTCGGTTTTTGGAAAAAAAATACGACGTCGAAAGACAACATTCGAACAACGTTGGTTGCCAACCTTATGTTTGTTTTCCGACATCTGTACAATGTTGATACAATGACAAAACAACGTCGTCACGATGTTGGCTGAGCATCGTTTCTTGGTTGTCTGAACGTTGGTACAACATCAGTTTTCAACGTTGTCTGATTGTCGGTTTTTGGAAAAAAAAATACGACGTCGAAAGACAACATTCGAACAACGTTGGTTGCCAACCTTATGTTTGTTTTCCGACATCTGTACAATGTTGATACAATGACAAAACAACGTCGTCACGATGTTGGCTGAGCATCGTTTATTGGTTGTATGAACGTTGGTACAACATCAGTTTTCAATGTTGTCTGATTGTCGGTTTTTGGAAAAAAATACGACGTCGAAAGACAACATTCGAACTACGTTGGTTGCCAAACTTATGTTTGGGTTCCGACATCTGTACAATGTTGATACAATGACGAAACAACATCGTGCCAATGTTCGATTACGACTTTGTTTAGACATTAAAACACAAGGTTAAAACTACGTTGTTAATTCAACGTTGAAACAATGTTGTTTCGTCATTTCCAAACGACACTGTTACAATGTTGAAACAACATAGTGCCAACGTTCGACTGCGACGTAGGATAGACATAATTTGACAAGGTTAATACAACGTTGCTACCCAACGTTGAAACATTGTTGTTTCATCATTTTCAAACGAGGCCCACGAAGCAAAAATTATTAGGACAATATTGCCCCAATATTGTGTCAATATTGGGGAATATCATACACAATATTGCCTCAATATCAACTCTACAGAAAGGGAATATCAAAACAGTTATCCCCTTGTTAACAAGGGAATGAAAATATGAAAGTGAATGGATATTCCCTCGATATCAAGGGGAACAAGAGGGAATAAAAATATAAATATTCCCTGGATATCAAGGGAACAGAAAGGGAATATCAAATCAGTTATCCCCTCATTAACAAGGGAATAAAAATATGAAAGTGAATGGATATTCCCTCGATATCAAGGGGAACAAGAGGGAATTAAAATATAAATATTCCTGGAATCTTCCCTAGGGGAAGAGAAAGGGAATATCAAAACAGTTATCCCCTCATTAACGAGGGAATGGAAATATGAAAGTGAATGGATATTCCCTCGATTTCAAGGGGATGCATGTAATGCTTGTTGCAATACTTACACTTATCAAGTGAAATATATCAAGAGATGTGTGATTTCATGAAGAAACTGCTAGTAGTTCAGTTAAGAGATGTACACAAATAACAACAGACAAGGTACCATGGATCTCAATAGGTTACATCATGAGCACCAAGGCTGTTAATCATTGAATGTGCATCATCTTACATTTATCTCTCCTGCAGTAGGACTATCGATGTCATATCAAGGTGTCGATAAGATGTAGCTACATTCGCCATTCTATTTGCTGTTGAGTGGGGTGGAGCAGCCATGCTGATGGGTGTTGAGAATACAGACATCAAGGATCATAACTGAAATAAAAAGGATAATTAACATTTAGATCTTCATTAGGGATTAAAATAGAAATTAAGTAGTACAAGGAGCATTTCCACCAACACCTTACACATGCAAAATAATTTAAACTGTTATCACTATTCAAATGAATAGAAGTATTTAATAAAAACAAAATGTATTTCATCTGTATAAGTAAATTGAATAATTACAAGAAACGTTAACAGACATTGCAAAACGCATTCAGTCGTTTAGATTAGACATAGCCCAGACTATAATTCATGGTAAATTCCACCAACTGTGACTTGTAAATGGAATTTTTTCCCTTTAAGAGTAATATTCTAGCTAAGTCAAGTGGAATTTTAGCTATGTTGATTGGTAAAGTAATTATTAATTATAAATCAAAGGAGGATACAGACATCATAAAGTCCTTGGATAAGTAATAAGAATAGCTAATTTAGGATTCCCCCAAATGGTTTTCAGTTTCCCACTTTGGAGGAAACCTACCTTGATAAACCCTGAACAGCATATAAACAAAATTTTGATTTCATACATTTATATACATAAAAATACAATTATATTAATGACTAATATTATATAATGATAGCTACTTGAATTAATAAATTAATCATAAGTTCACCAATAAGCAATAGCTAGGCATAAAAATCAGACAATTTCTTTGATAATCTAACTGATTGAAAGATATTTGTATGTGAAAAAAAAACAGACCGATAGTTAATTAAATAACTTCCAATGTTGCAAAAAAGAACAGACTAATCGTAAATTAATTAGAGATGCACCAATACCATATTAGTAACCGATACCAGTACCAAGTAGCTACAGTCACTTTAGAATTCTGGTAACCGACACCAATACCAAGTCTGATACCAGTTACTTTTTAAAAGTATAATACAGTTAATTAATTAACTTCCAATGTTGCAAAAAAGAATGGACTGATAGTAAATGAGTAGATATGCACCGATATCATATTAGTAACCGATACCAGTGCCAATTACAGTTACTTTAAAATTCTGATAACCGATACCAATACCAAGTCCAATACTAGATACTTTTTAAAAGTATAATACAGTTAATTAATTAACTTACAATGTCGCAAAAAGAACGTACTGATAGTAAATTAAGTAGATATTCATCTATTCCATATTAGTAACCGATACCATTACCAATTACAGTTACTTTAAAATTCTGGCAACCGATACCAATACCAAGTTGATACCAGATACTTTTTAAAAGTATAATACAGTTAATTAATTAACTTCCAATGATGCAAAAAAGAATGGACTGATAGTAAATTAAACAACTTCCAATGTTGCAAAAAAGAACAGACTAATCGTAAATTAAGTAGAGATGCACCAATACCATATTAGTAACCGATACCAGTACCAAGTAGCTACAGTCACTTTAGAATTCTGGTAACCGACACCAATACCAAGTCTGATACCAGTTACTTTTTAAAAGTATAATACAGTTAATTAATTAACTTCCAATGTTGCAAAAAAGAATGGACTGATAGTAAATAAGTAGATATGCACCGATATCATATTAGTAACCGATACCATTACCAATTACAGTTACTTTAAAATTCTGGCAACCAATACCAATACCAAGTTGATACCAGATACTTTTTAAAAGTATAATACAGTTAATTAATTAACTTCCAATGATGCAAAAAAGAATGGACTGATAGTAAATTAAATAACTTACAATGTTGCAAAAAGAACAGACTGAGAGTAAATTAAGTAACTTCCAATGTTGCAAAAAGAATGGACTGATAGTAAATTAAATAACTTACAATGTTGCAAAAAGAACAGACTGAGAGTAAATTAAGTAACTTCCAATGTTGCAAAAAGAATGGATTGATATTATCTAAATTGAGTAATTTACAAAGTCAAATTACAATGTTGCAAAAAAAGAACAAACTTGGTTACTTGTTAAAAGATAATTGACTGCAATAAAAGAATGGACTGAAAGTAAATATATAAAGGAAAACACCAAATTAATCTGTAAATATATGAATGATCAAAATAGAATATTTCTGAAGTTTAGTTCAATCTTCCCAAATATCAGTTGAAATGATCATCAAATCATTCAAATGCACACTGGCTTCAGTATTCAAAAATCCAGTCTGTATTTGGTGCACAGAACTCCTCTGACTTTTTCAAAAATCTGAGAAATAGCTGCCAACATTTTTCATCAATTGGTGACTGGTCTAGTCCTCCAACATTTTTCCAGTTTCCCCTTCAAAAATTAATGATAATATACTTTAATATAGGAATTAATAGTTAAATATCCTTCGATATTGCAGGAATTTTTTTATTAGAGAAATTGAATATCTGTCGTCATATCATTGGAATTTATCATCAAATACAATTTGGTGTATTTGGTGCACAAAATCCCACTGACTTTTTTTAAAAAGGTTAAAAAATTCACTAAGAATTTGCAATAATTTTAATTTGGCTGATCTAACCTAAATCCAGTCTATATTTTATGGTAAATTTCATCGATATGTCAGTAGAATTCCAGACTGGCGACTGCAGGAACTGGTAAACTGTTCTCCAAGAAATCCTCTATATTATAATATTTAGACTTTTTCTCAGTAGAAATGTAAAATACATGTAAATATAGGAGGAAATTAGGAATTGTTCGCATAGAAAATGTTAAAAACATCCCATATTCTGCAGACTGGGGTCATCGTCACTAGAATTTAGCCCCTTTGAAAATAATATTCTGGCAAAGTCGCCCGGCCAAGTAAAATAGCATCTCTCATAAACTCGCCATTTGTCTCTCCAGCTCTCTCCAAAATTCAACAAATTCTCTCCAAAATGATAAATTTTTCATAAATTCTCTCCAAAATAACATTGTAGTCCATGTTTCAAGGTGTGGCAGGAAAGTCACAAGTTTAGTGAAAAAATGGAACAAGGTCGCCACATTTAAGATAATTTAAAGGAGAAATTTGACTCTCTACTAAAGATTTTACACTTGGAAACATCATTGTGCAGTTTATGCTCTTAGTCTGATGCATGTGCATCTCTTGAGACTGTTTTGGGAGTGATTTAATTGTTATTTACATGTTTTTCAACTCATTTAAACCCTCAAAAGTTGCCAATATACTGGCAAGTGCCAAGTGGCGACTTTGTCCATACTTTAAAACATGTATTGTAGCATAGGAGAGAAATAGATAAAACTCGCCATTTGCAATTGAAGGGCTCAAAATAACTGTCACAAAATCGCCATTAAAATGGCGAGTTTGGACATGCTTTATTTTATTAGCTACTTGGAAAGTTGGTAGATCTCTATAATTATTATTTAACTTCTATTCTAATTGGTATCATGGATACCAATTGAAATAAAAGTTGAATAATGATTATTATATAAAGATTTTTACGTGTTTGAAAATATGGAATCGTGCGATAACACGGAACTTACCCACCCTAATAACTATTTATTCCTATGTTAGAATGTTAGGTACCATTCATTACGGTGGATAGATTGAGAAAATCTTGGTGGATCAGCTGAATTAGTCAATTAGCTACTGGAAATTTATGTTGGATTTTTTCAGTTTTTTTAAAAGTCAGTGTCTCAGTGAGACTTTGTGAACCAAATACAGATCAAGATTCGGGATCAACCAACATTTTCTTTATTAATCCACCAACAATTAATGGTATCATTATATCATATGAATAAACTAATTTGTATTTGGTGCAGTGGTGCACAAAATCCCACTGACTTTTTCAAAAAAGCTGAAAAAATCCACCATAAATTTCCAGTAATTTGGCTGATCCACCAACATTTTCACAATTTATCCATCAAAAATTAATGGTAACATAGGAATAAATAGCTAAAAATCAAAAGACTTTGTCACAATATTATTTTTAAAGGGGAAAAAATTCCACCGAAATACAGACTGGGGAATAAATAGGTATAGCTAAAAATCCACCACCTTGGGTCTGGGACCTTGGCTAGAATATTATTATCACTTATCAGACACAGAGGGGAAAAATTCTGAAAAAATACATTCTGACCTAAATTCTACTTCTAGGAATAATTAGTAGAGTTCATCGCCAAGTCCCGGTCTGTATTTGGTGCAAAAAATTCCACTGACTTTTTACAGAAAGCACCTATTTTTCGGTGGAATTTACCACGAAATACAGACTGGGAGTCTGGGCCAAGCCCAAATACAGACCGAGTTTTCATCTAAGTTAGCCTATCAAATTTAATTCAGAGTTCAGATTGCCAAATACAGACTGAGTAATGGAAAAATTATGAATTTATAAGAGTATGGAAGCAAGACCCAGATTGTATTTGGTGGTAAATTTCAAAGATATCTCGAGAGATAGCTTCAATTTCTCTAATAAAAAAATTCCTGCAATGATGGAGGATATTTAGCTAGGTAGATATTAGGTAATTCATATACCTAGGTATTACCATTAATTTTTGGAGGAGAAACTGGAAAAATGTTGAAGGACTAGGTACCTAGACAAATTGATGAAAAATGTTGGCAGCTACCTACCTATTTACTACCTATCAGATTTTTGAAAAAATCAGAGTAGTTCAGTGCACCAAATACAAACTGGAGCAAGACACATACACACATTTAGTCTTTAGATAACTAGTACACTGAATAGGTTACAGGTATGATGATGATGGTATGTATCACCGTATCATGACTGCTTATTTATCTGGTTGATCTGAAAAATTTGTGGAACACCTCTTTGAAAGGTGTTCATTCAATGAGTGCACATCAACATTATTTTCAGTGTTGTTTTCATAATATTCTCACTTTGTTCAATGACAGGGTTACCTATTGTCTTGGGAGTCCGAGAAGAGAGGAAGAGCATTTTCACTTAAAAGTTCAATTGCAAAGTCACTAGGTACAAGATTTTTTTATTTTATAATAGTTCCTAAG
>CANNZV010002257.1:0-45597 GCA_947561585.1 Caprella mutica
AAACCCTATCACCAACTTAGGAACTTATTTTTAAGAATTTTATTAATGTTTGAAAAATTGCTTCCAAACTTACGCCCCACCCTGTAGATGACTGTAATTTAATATTAAATGGGTAAATCTTCTACCTCAATTAAAGTCTTTTGTAATATAACAATCATTTCAGGAATTTCGCATAAGAGAAGCACCGTGCCGGGAAGTCAGATTCCGTCATTTCATAGACTCTCTCAATAGCGAGATCGACTGTTTGTAAGTGTGTGAAGCGTTTTAATGAGAGAGGAGACTTGACTGATCGTCCAAGAAGTGGTAGACCACGCTCACAACGAACCAAACAACTGATAAAATGTGCCCGAGAGAAGATCTGGAGGAACCCGAAAAGGTCAATACGATTGTTAGCAAAAACAGCTAATGTGAGTCTCAGAACAATGAGAAGAGTTGTCAAAGAAGACCTAAAGATGTCCTCTTTCACCCTCCAAAAGAGACAGACTCTGTCAGAAGCTGTAAAGAAAAAGAGATTGGAGAGAAGCAAAGCACTTCTGAGAGAATTGAAGTCTGGCACGGATGGTGAAATTGTTTGGTCTGACGAAAAAATTTTCACAGTGGAAATGGCTCACAACCGGAGGAATGACAGAATAATTGGTAAAAGTGCAAAAGACATCCCATACAACCAAAAAACTGTCCACAGAACCATGAAACCTGCTTCAGTAATGGTCTGGGCCGCCGTTTCAGAAACTTGGAGATCTCCTTTAATTTTTGTGGAACAAGGCGCCAAAATCAATGCTAAATGTTATATTGAGAATATTTTGACGCCAATGTTGGAGTCAGCTAAGGATCACTTCGGTAATGACAGTCTATGGACATTTCAGCAAGACGGGGCGCGACTTCACATACTGCAAATGTCACTCAAAACTGGTGCCATGACCATCTTCCACGGTTTTGGTCCAAAGAAATGTGGCCTCCCTGCTCCCCAGATGTTAATCCTATGGACTTTTCGGTATGATCCATTCTTGAATCAAAGGCCTGTGGTAAATTCCATCGCAGTGTGGATGATTTAAAGCGTTCGCTCCAGAGATCTTGGAAGGAAATTTCACAAGAACAGTTGCGTGCCGCAGTAGGAGGAGTTCGGAGGAGATTTGAGGCTGTTATTAAAAACAAGGGGGGACATTTTGAATAAATTTATGATTTTTGAATTATTAGGAAGGAAGGAACCCTTATGTAATAATACATAACTGTAAATTATTAAATATATTTTTCGTTGGATTATAATATGCAATTTCATTTGCTTCCAAACTTACGCCCCACCCTGTATAACCTTATAAATGATCTAACCATACATGCACGCAACCTATATAATTATATATATTATATAATGCTAGGAAAATTCGTCCACGGAAAATTAGTACGTTTTCTTAATTTATGAATAGAAAGAATAACATTATTGAGTGTTAACTAAATATGTAAGAGATAATTGAAATCGCTTATAATCTGGTTAGATGAAAATACATTACGCATTTATTCAGCAGTTAAAACTGTTGATGAAAAATTAGTTTTATGTAGCTAATATATAATGTTTTATATAATTAAAAATGAAAAAATGGAAAAAATAACTTAATCAAATATTTAAATTGCATAGCTGAACTTTTTCAGCTATGCAAAATATAAGCAATACACGGGGAGAGAAAAGTACAACCCGCATGGTCATATCTAATGGGTTATCATTATTATTATTATTATATATGGAGTTTTACCACCCTAGCAGAAACAGAGTTTTTTCAAGAGTGAAGTGTTGGCGGAAGGTGAAGGTTTATCTATATCTAATCTATGTCTTTAGGATTGTTTTAATTTTTTCAGCTTTCTATCAAATTTGTCCAAGGATTCCAATATTTCTAAGGAAAATGTTCAACGGGCCACCAAGATAGCTCATGTCGTTCATAACAGTTGAAAAAGGTTTGTCTGTCAGACCAGCTGTTCTTCTTTCATCCATATAGTCAGGGCATTCCATTATGATATGATACACAGTCAGGTAGACGAAGCAATTGTCGCATAGTGGTCTTTCCTCCTCATTCATGAGGTACTGATGTGTTAGGTGGGTATGACCAATTCGCAATCTGCACAGAGTTCGTTCCCAAAATCTGTCGTCAAAGTATACATGTAGATAAGGTGTGGGGTACTCTTTAATATTTCTCAGTTTATTTGTCTGAACAGTGAGTGAGTTCCATTCAAAACTCCACCTCTCTTTATTTCTCTTCTTTATTCTGGTCTTTATATCACTCCGAGGTATCTTCATATCGAGTATATTGTCCAAGGTAATATCACTTCTTGCTGCTTCATCGGCTTTCTCATTTAAGGGGATATCTATATGGGCCGGGACCCAGCAGAAGTGAAAGGATTTCGTACTCGCATGTACAGTTTTTACTATCTCTTGAACAATCGGGTGAAAATTATTATATTTCATGATCGCTGAAATAGCGCTTCTAGAGTCAGAAAATATAGTTATAGATTCAGAAGGGGAGTGTAAATTTGCATGCGAGATTGCTCGCAATACTGCTATCAATTCAGAAGTAAATATAGAGGCATCATTTGGCAGGCGCGTGTTTACAGTTTCATCATTTTGAGTTACAAAGGCACAGCCAACTCCATTATTTGTCAGAGATCCATCAGTGAAGATGCAGTAACTCTCTTCGTGAGTTTGAAAATGACGGAGGAATATAAATTTCAGTTGAGTTGTTGTGTAATCTTTCTTTTTAAAGTCATGCATGTAGTTACATGTTCATGTTGAAATTAATCCATGGAGGGATGTTTAGTGGACGTTCTATCATAATCATATTAGGTTGATTTGAGTACAGATCAACCAGACTCTTTATTCTTTCCATGTATGATTTAGAGAACATTATTTGGTCATTTCCAATTGTCTCATGTTTTGGGTGAGTTTCGTTAACCACAAGTCTGAGGTAGTACGATATTTGTTTAGCTTCTAAGGAGTAATAGTATGGCAGTACACATGTGTCTGCATGCAGACTCGTGATAGGTGACGTTTTGAAAGCTCCTGTTGCTATGCGAAGTGCTGCATTTTGTACAGTACTTACTGTTTTTTGGTAACTGGTTGAAGCTGAGGAGTACACTTCACTTCCATAATCCAGCTTTGGTTTTAGCAGCATCAAATATAGTTGTATAAGTGCTTTGCGGTCTGCACCCCATCTCTTTGAAGTCAAATGTTTAAAGAGATCAAGGGTTTTACTGCATCTTGCCCTCAGATTGGATATATGTTTTTTCCATGTATAGCTTTGATCAATTAACATGCCGAGGTATTTCACAGTTTCAACACTCGTAATTGGATGGTTATATAGAGTAAGGTTTGCGGCAGTTTTCGAACACTGGTGCTTTCTGCACACATGAAGAGCATATGTCTTCTCGGGGGAGAACCTGAAACCACTCTCGTTGCTCCATTCTTCTAATTTCTTTATAGCTATCTGCAGTTGTCGCTCGATAATATTTGTATTTGAACCTTCTGTATAAATGGCAAAATCATCTACATACAATGTTGATTTCACAGTTTGGGGCAGATTTCTATTTATACCATTGATTGCGACAACAAACAGTGTGCAGCTCAGCACGCTTCCCTGTGGGACACCTTCACTTATGTATTCCTCCTTAGAGTATACTTTTCCAATTCTAACCTTTATTCTTCTATTGCTAAGAAAACCTCGAATGAACATTGGAAGATTCCCTCTAAGACCAAAGTTATATAACTTCTCCATAATGCCATATTTCCACGCGGTATCATAGGCCTTCTTCAAATCAAAGAAGACTCCTATAAAGTGGTTTTTATGTTTCCTTGCAGAATATATGGCCGAATCAATTTCAGTCAAGTTGTCTGTTGTGCTTCTGTTCCGTCGAAAGCCGCATTGCTGTATATCTATTAAATTATGTTTCTCTAGGTACCAAACTAGTCTTGTATTTACTATTTTTTCTAACAGTTTACACAAACAAACTGTTAGCGAGATTGGTCTATAATTGCCGGGGTCTGTAGGGGTTTTCTGAGGTTTTAGAATTGGGATTATTATAGCTAGTGACCAAAATCTAGGAAACTTATTGCATTGGTAAATTTTGTTGAAACTCTTTAGTATAATACGTTTCATTTCACTGTTTGCATGTTTTATCATAGAGTAAGTCAGATTATCATGTCCTGGGGAAGTTTCTGAGGTAGTTGATAGTGCATCATCGAATTATTCCTTTGTAAATGGATCATTATAGTCATATCGGGTGAAAGAGTTGAATATGATTGGTACATTTTCTTTTATTGTTTTGTGTCGAATGAATCTATTGCTATAAGATTGATCGGCAGATACATTAGAAAAGGCTGAGGCTAATGCATCTGCTACAGGCTTTGGATCAGTTATTAGGTTTCCATTATTATCTTCTAAGACTGGGTTAGGGGTTTTTCTATACTTTCCAGATATTTTTTGAACTTTGTTCCAAATTTTGTGTAGAGATGTATGTTGGTTGATGGTGGAAAGGAAGCTCTTCCAGTTTTCGGATCTTGCTAATCTTGTATGATATTGAAATCGAGCTCGTGCTTGCTTATAGGCAATTCTATTTTCGATCGAAGAGTTATTTCTCTGTGTACGTTCTGCTCTATTGCGTGCAGTCTTCAATTGTTTGAGGTTTCTGTTATACCATGGTACAGGTGGGCGGGGGAATGATGAAAGTTTTTAAGGAATTGCTTGATCAGCAGAAATGGTCAATGTATTTGTGATTCCGTCTATCAATTCATCTATGTCTTCAATATTCTCGAGGGTTCCAACATTAGATGTAAGTTCATCGAACATTGTCCAGTTTGCTTCTTTAGTATTATAACTATCTGGTTTGTCCCATATAGATGTGTCGACCTCTTCAATCGTGATAGTGATTGGAAAGTGATCACTTCCATTGAGGCTCTCAGAGACTGAATAAGTAAAATCCGTGATACAGTCGGATGAACAGATACTTAGATCAATTACAGTGCTTGTGTTCGTTTGTATGTGGTAATGAGTTGGAGATCCATCGTTAATGATGGATATAGGTCTTTCAGTGAGTAGCTCCTCAAAGATAGTTCCTCGTGGGTTTGGGCTGTTATTTCCCACATCTCCCCACATAGGACTTCTTGCATTCATATCTCCTAGGATTAGGAATGGTTGAGGGAGCTGATCCATTAAATTACACAAATCACGTTTAAGATTTCCAGTTGGGAGGTGAGGGATGTAGATGGAACAAATTGAGTATAATTTTTCAATCATAACTCTTGCTGTGACTGCTTGGAGGTTAGTATTGAGATCTATTTTCTGGTAAAATATGTTCTGACGGATCAGTATAGCAGATCCTCGTTCGTGGGCATCATCACGAGTTACGTTTGATGTCAATAGGTTATATTGGGATGGTGGGTAGGTTCTTTTATTTGGATTAATTAAAGTTTCCTGCAAGCATATAATACCAGGTGAGTTGTCTCTGATCAAAAGTTTCAGATCAGAGAAGTGGGCATAGTATGATTGCAAGTTCCAATGAATAATAGAATTCATTATGAAAACTATTATTTACTTATGTTTACGGTGTGATGTTCTGCTGTCGATTACAGTTATTTTATTCGTAGCATTTTTCAGAGTAGGCTTTGAAGAGTCCTACTCTTTTGTTTTGTTATAGTATTTGTCATATAGATTATCTCTTACTTTAGAGCTAGTTTGCCGGCTCTCGTTGTAATATTTTCTGGGAGGGATGGATTTATCTTTTGAAGTAGATGGGAGGCTCTCGTCACTATCATATTGTGATAGTGACTGGAGGCTCATGGATTTATCATTTTCTGCTTTGTCTTTGTACTTTGTATTGTTGTTAGTTGAATTTTCTTGGTTTTTCCCTCTATTTGCTTGCTTTGGTTTGGGTGACAATGATGTTTCATCATTGTCATCTGGCTTAGGTCTTTTTCTATCATTAATAGTGTTGGTTTCCATAGGAATAGAAAAATTTCCTTTGGATTTTCTTGGTGTATTACTATCGTTCTTTTTTGTTTCTATATGCGTATATTCCTTGGTTGCTGATTTTACTTTTCCGCTATTTGATAATATTTTCTTCTCTGTGATTGTTTTATAATTTTCTTCTCTTGTTTCACCATGTTTCGTTTTCATGCTCTTTTTTGTTGGGGTATCTTCTGTTTTTCTTTCTTGTTGATTTTCAGTGTTTTTATTATATTGTTCCTGCGGGATTTCAGTTTCACTGATAATTGGATGGTTTCTGGTTTCTTGTGATGGAATGGAAGGAGTGGGCAATTGTTCATTATTGTTCAAGTTGTTGTTGTGGTCTAATGGTGTTCTGGTTACTGAGCTGTATAGTCTTCCTCCGTCGGGTCTTTGGGAGTTGACTTTTTGCATTGCATCTATTCTGGAAGTTTTATCTTTCCTCTGTGTTGCAAGAATTTCACACTCTATTTTATTCTTCTCGCATTCTCTATCATTTGCATAGTGTTGTTTTTTGCAATGTAGGCAGCAGATATCATTGGGGCACATATTAACCCTATGGCCCTGCTGTCCACATTTTGCGCAGGTTGGAGATTCATGTCGGCAGAATTTGGCAAGGTGCGAGTATCTATAGCAGTTGGTGCATTGTCTTGGACGTTCTTTGTATTCCTCAACTAATTCGTGATGCCAGTCAGTAATTTTGAGAATCTTTGGGAGTTTCATTAATTCAAAGTTTAGGAAGTAAGTATAAGTATTTATGAGTTCACCGTTTCTTTTTATTTTATGTCTGTAGCATGATGTCACACCTTGGGTTTTAAGGTGATCTACTATTTCATCTTCAGTGCATGCTCCAAAAGATTTGCTTTTGATTACTCCTTTTACAGTATTAAGAATTGGATGAATCTTAGTAACTGTCGGTTTACCTGCTAGGTTTTTAACATTTAGTAATTTATCGGTTTGCTCCTTGCTTTTAGTTTCTATTAGTAGTGTATTTTTGTTTGCTTTTACTATTCTCTCAGGTTTGAACGGAAACACTCTCCCTTTGTATTAATTTTTCATAATTTTGCTGCTTATAATGAATTTATATGGCTTTATTTTGATATCTATTATGACTAATAATGATATGTTGATTGATGTTGATGTCGATCTGCAGCATTTTAATGAGTTGTTTCCTGATTTAAATGATAACGAAAACAGTTCAACATATTTTGATGTCGATAACCTGAACAATGTAGCAGGATCTCATGGTGGTGAAAGTTTTAGAGTTTTACATTTAAATGCCCAGTCTTTGTGGGCCAAGTACGACTGTGTTCTCTCTATGATAGATGATTTTAGTTTTAAGTTTGATGCCCTATGTTTCAGTGAAAGTTGGTTGAATTCTTCTACAGTGAATATCATAGATATTAGTGGCTACTTGCCCTATCACAATTTTAGGATAGATGGAAGGAGGGGAGGGGGTGTAGCTATTTTTGTTCGTGATATCTATAAAGTAAATGCTCTTCCACAACTTAACATTATGAATGAAGGCTTTGAGTCTCTTTTTGTAGAAGTAATTGGTCCTAATTTCAAATATTTATTAGGAGTTATCTACAGACCTCCTTCAGCTCCACATCAATTGTTTCTTGATAACATTTGTTCAATTCTCTCTCGAATACGTATTAGCAATTATTCTGACCGGGGATTTTAACTATGATTTATTTAATTATGATACCAACCAATATGTGAAACAGTTTCTTGATACTATTAGATCCTTTGCACTAATTCCACTCATAACAAAGCCTACGCGAATCAGTAATAATAGTTCATCTCTAATTGACAACATTTTCATAACTAATCCATTAAATATACAGACTGGAAACCTAAGTATTGACGTATCTGACCATTTTCCTGTTTTTCTATTTTTAAACACTCCCATATGTGCTACTTCACAATCCTGTAAAAAAATATTATTCAGATTAATAAATTCACACACTCTTAAATTGATGCATGATGAGCTATTGTTGACTGATTTCTCTAATGTTTATAATTGTTCTGATGTTAATCTTGCTATGGAGTTGCTTGTGAAAATAATAATGGATGTTTATAATCGTAATTGTCCTATAAAAAGTAAATATTTATCGTACAAAGATATAATTAAGCCATGGATAACTAATGAAATAAAAATCGAAATTCGAAAAAGACGTACACTTTATAAACTAAAATGTATTGGTAAAGTTCACGATGCTGTTTACAAAAGACAGAGGAACTTTGTAAACAGATTAGTTAAAAATTCTAAATCTTCTTATTATAGGGATAAATTTAACTCATATGTTGGAAATTGTAAAATGACTTGGAAGACAATTAATGAGGTAATTAGACCATCTTTCTTGCATAATAGGAATGCTGTTGATGAATTGATTGTTAATGGTGTTAGTTACTGTGGTGAGTTTGACATTGCTAATGAATTTAATGGCTATTTTGCTAATATTGGTAAAAGTGTGAGTGATTCGATACCACCATCAATTGGGAGCTTCCAGGATTATTTGTCAGATGTTAATTATCCAAATTCGCTTTATTGGCGGCCATGCACTCCTCATGAAATATGTAGTTTGGTTAATTCATTTAAAAACAAAAAGTGCGACTTAGATTCTGTTTCAGTTGTGGTTATCAAGGCAGTTGCACCCATTATCGCCCCGGTAATTAGTATTCTAATTAATAAAGCATTGTCAGAGGGTGTATTCCCGGATTTATTGAAGATAGCTAAAGTTATACCTTTGTACAAGGGTGGTGAAGCGACTGCTTTGAATAATTATAGACCCATATCAATATTGTCCATTTTCAGTAAGATTTTTGAAAAGGTTGTGCACTCTAGGCTGTATAGCTTTCTTGATTCTACCCAGGCATTGTACACTAATCAATATGGCTTTAGGAAAGGGGTTTCATCATCGAATGCCTTTGTTTTTCTATCTAATTATATTCACAGTGAACTTGACAATAATAATTATGTTTTCTCACTGTTCCTTGATTTTAAAAAGGCATTCGATTGTATAGACCACTCGATTTTGTTAGGGAAATTGTACAATTATGGAATTAGGGGTGTCACCTTAGACTTTTTTCGTAGCTACCTTAGAAATAGATACCAGTGTGTTTCAATTTACGGTATGAAGTCTGACTACAAATTAGTAACTCATGGTGTACCTCAGGGATCAGTTCTAGGACCATTACTATTTTTGATATTTATAAATGATTTGCATGTTTCCAGTAATAGGTTCAAGTTTCTGTTATTTGCCGATGATACTACTATTTGTTATCCTTTTTCTCGGAACCAGTTACCATATGTTCACACTGTTATCAATGACGAATTGAAGCGAGTTAATGAATGGCTCCTTGCTAATAAAATTTGTTTAAATGTTGATAAGTCGAAATATCTAATATTTTCACTTTTAAGGATCATTTTAAGGATCAACCTTACTTTTAAGGATCATATTGACTATATTTCACATAAATTATCAAAGACAATAGGAGTAATGCATAGAATATTAAAATTAATATATTATTCATTAATTTACCCCTACTTCATATATGGTATTGAACTGTTCGGCTCTACGACCAGAAATCATTTAAATGCTTTATATACAATACAAAAGAGTGCTATACGAGCTATAAATAGACTTCATTATCGAGATGGTACACATTTGTATTTTCACTCATGCAAAATTCTAAAATTTGACGATATTTGTAAATTAAAATCTTGTATCTACATGTATAAGAGCTTAGTGCATAATAATTATGATAGCCATTTCAGTTCATGCTTAGTTAGGCACAGAGATGTGCATCACCATAACACTAGATTTCAAGACAAATTTAACCTTCCTTTTTTCAAGAAAAAGAAGTCACAACAGAGTTTTATATATAGTACAATCAAATCCTGGAATTTATTACCAGATCAATTGAAGATGGCAAATTCATTAAATGTTTTCAAATTTACTCTTAAGAATTATCTAATAGATCTCTACGAAAACAATAACTAGTCTTTAACAAACAGTTTAGATATTCCACGAAATCCTTTCCATTTGTTTCAGTTTTATTCTTTCATTATACCATCCATTTTTTTTTAAATTGAATTTGAATGTAAAATAGATTCCTAAATTTCCTGTGAAATAATTTACCTTTAATCTTTCTATATGTTTAGGTTGCCCTAGAACCACAATTATGTGGTTATGGGCTCTCAAATTAATATTCTTAATATTTTGTAACGGGAGAGTAATTGCCCGGCTGCTCTCTCGGACATTCTGTAAGGGTATTTGAGAAATAAATAAATAAATAAAAAATAAATAAATAAAGGTTTTCCAATCTGCTTGATTAGGTCCGCTTCTGTTCTAATTATATTTAGTTCAGTTGATATATCTATTCCAGGGAATGTTAAATTAATCATTTTTGGGAAGTATGGTTCTTCGTTGTTAAATATATCATGTAGGTTAAGTATATGTCTAACCTTTCTCTCCTTTCTCTCTGATTTCTGGTATTTCTTGTTGTTTCTTTGACTCATTACTCTTCTGAGCAAAGGTGTTTGGTTCTTCACCATGGGGGCCAGTGGCATTCTGAGCAGGGTTGGCCTGGTCGCCACCTAACCCTGGACCAGTTGCTGGATGACGGACAGTCCCCTCCTGGTCAAAGAGGGACCGACCGGGCGCGACACTACTACCACTATGCGTGGTAGCAGTCCCGTTAACGCCGTTAGAGTTTATTTCATTTTGGGACTTTATCATATTTTTCTAATAACCAATAGATGTGGGGGTTTTTTGAGAACTCACCTTCTGTTATTTCATCCATAACTGGTCCAAAGTTCATTGCAGTCGTAACCATCTATCCGTCCCTGCCATCCCATTAGTCTGATGCCTCAGGTAGAGCCAATCTAGCACGATTGAATCCACCTGGAGGCAAGAGCCCCCAACTAGTGCAGCCTCTACCATCATTGGCATGCATTTTTAAGTTATTTACCTCGTTCAATATTTTGCATTAATTAATGAATTATGAGTATCTAAAGTTTAGAACTGAAATAACAGGATCCTAACAAGAATAAATGTGTGGAAACTTAGTAATTAAAGTAATTACAATAGAGGTAACTAATAATTGTTATTATTATATATGTGTAAGTCCGAAAATATGAAACAATCCAATAACACGGACGTTTTTACTTTTAAATAATTAAACGTTACACTAAAAAGTACAATATCTAGCTAATTTTTTATATCATTTATTTAGTAGTACATTATATACCTACATATTATGTATGTAATTTAGGTAATCACTGTTAAAAATATTTGCTATAAAATACTACTTTCTGAACCAATAGTGCATCTAATTATCTAATCCGAATAATCATATTGATGATTAATGTACTTACTGTGAAATGATGATTATTGTACTTACTGTGAAATGTTTTCTATGTTTATGTACTGTAATAACATAGATTCAAGCCAGGTAATTATTACAGATTCCTAAAGACTCGGGTGTAATAGTGTATCATTCAAAAGTTTTCATTTCTATTATTTTACTGATGCCGGCCAACAGGATAAAAATATTTCAATAAGAATTTAGGCAAATACCATAAATTTCTAATTACCATCAAAAAGGGGTGTATTTGAATATGTATAAATTATATAACATTGTAGTGGCACAGAACGAAAAACCTTCGACTGAATTTCTAAAGCTTCTGCTCTCAGTTTCTCCACTATTTGAAACTCAACAGCTGGCTAATCAAATCATTAATTAGGAAACTCTCAAAAGCGGACAAAAGAAAGAATTGTTAATTGATAAGTATATTGAATATATAAGACACAAAATACAAGTTATATAGGTACAAAAATAAGTTTTAAAGAGCAAGGTGTATACGCCTATACAAGCCATACAAGTAATGCCGTTATACACACCGCTTGCTCTATGTTCTAAGTAAGCCCAATTTAAAATATCACTAGTGCACAATAAAAATTAGGATCACCTTTACTAAAACAACCAATAAAATTGCGCTAATAATAGACAACTAGAGGGATAATAAATCAAACCAAACACCATAATAAGATTATGCCTATATAAAAATAAGTCTCAGTCTCTTTGAAAATTTGTCAGGCAGTCATTAAGTCAGGGGTACCGCCAGTTCAGGGTAAGTACCGCCAGTTCAGAGTAAGTACCGCCAGTTCAGGGTAAGTATAGTGCCTGCTACAAAGGACTTCAGAATGTTGACGGTTCTCAGACACAAGTTCTGGTTAGATTCTAACGACCATACGCTGAAGTAGACTCTTTGCATAAGATAAATTTTACACTCCGCTACACCAGCTGAAAGAGAAAAGCTGGTGTAAATACAAAAGTATCTACATGTTGTTAGACTAACTGGTATTTTCCTAATAATAGTAAAATACACCACAAGATTTACATAAAAGAGAAATATTTAAAACTTACGTGTGAACAGAACTTCAGAGCGCACCAAATGCCGTCATGTAGTCTTTATCAAGAGCTCACATAAAGAGACTAGTAAACCAATACACAAAAGGTACTTCAATACCTATTTTGTTCTATTCGCAAAAGTACGTGAATATTCTCTGAAGAAATAAGTAAAAAGATTTAGAATGAATCTGAATTGATGGCCATACCTAACCACACCCCCAACTCCCATTTTTATAGTCCCAAGTAATTCCAGTTATCATTTAATAACCCAACAATATTTCGCCATTATCTTAAATTGTTCAATCAATCAATAGTTTAGCCATCCAGTCTATACACCAATACAAATTTAACATAACTTTAACCCCACTGAAATCACAAGAGAAAAACTTCACAAGAGAGAACTCCTAAATAAAACTAAACTAACTTTAAAAATCTTTATTCGGAATACGTGTCGGGAAACTAGCTTAGAATTATTCCTAGCCTACTTCACCTGATGAGGACCTTAAAAATCAGGTGTTAGTTTCAATCAGAAAATTAACACAAGAAATTAATATTTCTTGATGTACCAAATCCGACACTTCAACATATATAATAAATTCACACAATAAATATAATACAAAATAAAGCAATTCGTGGACGAATTGTCCGTGGACGAAATGTCCGTGCACGGGTTTTAAGACTTTCGCCCGGCGGAATTTTGCCATGCGGAATATTGCCCGGCGGAATTTTGCCAGTATGGAATATTGCCAGGCGGATTTTTGCCCGGCGGAATATTCCCCGTGGATATTTTTTTGGGTTTAAATTTGAAAATTGTAAATTCAAAGTTTAAAATGTGAGATGCAATTTACATACATATATATAAATAAATCGGTTTAATATAACTTTAACATATTGTACTATATTATATAACAAGTTTTATTTAATTAATGATAATTAGCCACGAAATTGAAAATAAGATAAACTTGAATTTATTTAACATAATTACAGAACATACTTTAATTGAACTACTATACACAAATTCTGTTAGTCTTACTTTAAAAAGGTAAGGTTAAGCTAACTAACAACAAATTATTCAACATTTTCGATGATTTAAGAAACAAACTATATAATCGTCACAACTTAACAGTTATTTTGAATGATACCGGGTAGGTAGTTAAGAATTAAAGGTAAGAGACTATTGATGGTTCAACAGATTTCTTTTTGTTATTACGTCTTGAAAAAGTAAGATGAAGATTCATTCAATTGTAATCGGTTGGTTCCTGACCCTGACTGCTCTATTTAGTCTATTAGAACAGGAATAGTCTTATTCCTTTCACAATGGTGTCGAGGATAAAACTTTCACAATTTTCAAACAATATTAAATGCTAAGTGTAATACTGAAAAATATGAAGTATGAACTCGTTAATGAAATCATTAGGTACATTTATGAGCATATAGCATATCTAGTCATGAAGTACTGTACAGGTGAAAAAATGCCGTAAATGAAACAACAAAACAATTAAAAATAGTTATTTATTGTATTTTAAAGATAGCAAACCATATAGTATTTTTTTTAACTAAGCTACTGCCAAAAAATATGACACATAAATTTATAAGATTCTGTAATTATTTATAAGTAAATTTAAATTAATTTTGTTATTAATTTCGTGGCTATTTAACATTTGTTAAAATAACACTTGTTATGGTGCAATATGTTTAAGTATCATTGAAACGATTTATTTATATTTATGTAAATTTTATCACTAATTTTAATGTTTTAATTTACTAATTTAAACCTAAAGAATGAAAAAATCCACGGGGAAAATTCCTCCGGGCAAAAATCCACCTGGCAAAATACCACACTGGCAAAATTCCCCCTGGGCAATATTCCGCCGGGCAAAAGTCCTATCACCATATTTCATACTCCTCTACTGATAACCAGCTTTTTCAAATAACTAGGTAGAATTTTGTAGGGAGCAGGCGCGTATACAAAGGGAGGGGGGCAATTGGGACAGATGACCCTCCCTTAAGGTCTGATTTTTTAAAATAAATCTACGGATCAATAAAAATATATGGATTACCTAATCCTCAAAATTGAAGAAATGTCAATTATTTGAGAATTTTTTAATTGCTTTGAACATGTTTTAACAATGTGATCTTTCAGAAGCGTCATTTTAAATTGCGATTTGTATTATGTATTTAATGCTTCATGTCGTATTATGTATTATTTTTTTTTCATGAAGAATGGATTTTTATTCCCCTATTAATATTAGCCATAGAGTTATGATAAACTACTCAAGAGAGTGGAAGTGTTGCAGCGATTGCAGGACGCTAAGGAAGACGGTGTAAAACCTTATTTTGTTTCAGTTATATCATTTCTCCATTAAACTGACGCTAGATTGCCTGTCACGTGACCTAAAAATAAGGATTTTAGCGTCCCGCAAGACTTGATATTATTTTGACCACTGAGTCACCACTTGATATTAGCATTGATCTTCAATTTTAAAAAGTTTATGAATTTGAGTAGAAATGGATTGTCCTGCAGTTTTCCAAAACACCTTCTTCTTCAACCGTACGCCGAGAATTCATGCTACATTTCAAGATAAGTGAAAGGGCAGCAAAATCTTGTCACCTGAAAGAGACTGGTTCTATCCACAAACTAGCAAACTAGTTTTGAATGTTTCAAAGACAAAGTGTATGATCGTAAGTAATACTTTGAATGCCGTTGAGGTGCCGCCAATTACATACGAGGGTATAAATGTCGAATTGGTTAACTCAGTTAAGTTTCTTGGTGTAATTATAGATAGCAAGTTGAAATTCAGGGAACATGTCGAATATGTATCAGGTAGGATGTCACGAGCAATTGGTGTGATACGAAGGATAAGTTATCTTGTTCAGGACCCGATTTTGTTGACGCTTTACTACAATCTCGTTTACCCATATATGACATATTGTATTTTAGTTTGGGGCAACTCTAGTATCGAGAATGTTAATAGGATTTCTAGGCTACAACTGAGGTTTGCAAAGATACTTTACAAGAGAGGTCATGCTAACCCATTCTTTCAATTTAGCTTGCTGTCCTTCGAATCTCTTTTTAAATATTTCTCTATCTTGAAACTGTATCAGTTCTATAAAATGAATCGACATGCTTATTTTGGGAACATTGTTGGTAATCTTATACCAACTCAAGATTACAGGACTCGTTTCATGTACCATAATATGTAACATTTTGCTACCAACATCTAGACTCTCTCTAACTCATAGGATTTTTTTATTTATTGCTATAAATCTTTGGAATTCACTTCCCCCATACTTGAAAGAAATAAATTCATACAATATTTTTAAAGCTAACATTAGAAAGTATTTTTTAAGTAACTGAATTATTAAGGTATATACAGCTATTTCTATACACAGAGAAAAAAGTTTACTCATATTAAATGGGTCAACAATTTATGCTTTGAATCAATTTATTACGTGAGTTGGTTTGACTATATTCATGTTTTCATGTGTGTCAAAACAACTATGACGTGTGTGTCACCAAACATAGTTAATTCAAATCATTTTATGGATTGAATCAACTTACTATGAGAGTTGGAGTTACATTTTTGGAGTTTGAACATATGTTAAAACAACTATGACATAGTGTGTTGAAGTAACTCACAAAGATTGTTAATTCAATGTATCTGGTGTATGAATTAACTTACTATGAGAGTTGACGCTACTTTTTTAAGTTTAGGTGCGAGTTAAATCAACTATGACATAGTGTGTTATAGTAACCCACAAAGACTGTAAATCCAGTGTATTCTGCAGTGTATGAATTAACTTACTATGAGAGTTGGCGCTACTTTTTTGTAAGTTTAGGTAAGAGTTAAAACAACTATGACATAGTGTGATAATGTAACCCACAAAGACTGTTAATCTTATTTATCTGGTGTATAAATTAACTTACTATGAGAGTTAGTGCTTCTATTTTTTTAAGTTTAGGTGTGAGTTCAATCAAATGAGTAAGTGGCAACTTATGCTTTCCTCAAAGCTAATTTATTCGCATAACACTTTTCAGTTCAAATCTTGTTTCAAGTGTGTTACGTGTTGAATGTGAACGCTCCTCAATACCATTTTAGTTCAAGTGCAAACAATAGCGTTATATGCATTAAATAGTATTATCGCTGCCGATCAATTATTAATTAATTCCATTAATAAATTGATAAATGTCTGCCTAAATATTCTAAAATATTGGTGATTGATAGTTTGGTGGCTTTATATAGGTAGTTATTTGAAGAGCTGATTATCAGTATATAACTTTTATAATAATAAATTTTGATTACTGCCTTCCAATTTGTTAAACTGATATCCAAACTAATTTTCCTAGATTATTATATGTTAACTTATTTAAGCATCATACCTACCTAGCTGTTTTTTTTTTTCAGTGTCAATACCTTCTACATAGGCTAGGCAGTTACTGCGCTGTCCTCAGAATGGGGTACGGTCAAGAGCCCCCCCGTTCAAGAGCCCCCCCGGTCATGAGTCCCCCCGGTCATGAGCCCCTCCGGTCATGAGCCCCCCGGTCACGAGCCCCCCTCCCTGTTTATTTAATCCATATTTGCCTAGTTAAACAAATAATAATAATAATAATAATAATAATAGAGTTTATTTAATCAATCAACTACATTTATATACAAAAAAAAAGGATAATTTATTTGATTGAAGAAAGCCCTAAGGTAACTTTAAAAAAAGTTATTCGGGCAAATTAAAATATATCTATGTATAAAATAATTCAGTTATCAAGATTAATCATAATGTGACAACTGAAAACTATTGAATTATATTAAACAAAAACAAATGAAAAAAAAAAAAAAATTGAAGATACAGTGACTGCAATAAAGTTACTAAGAAATAGTATTATAGGCATACAACACTTTTCACAAATTATTCAAAAACAAAAACATCGACAACTACATTTATATTACTGGATGAAATATTTCCTAACATGACGTTTGAATATTTTATATGTTTCGCACTGGCGTAACTCTGGAGGCAATGAATTCCACACAACTATAGATTTATAAAAGAAATTTTTTTGGCAGATCGATTTTGTAACAATTGGCAAATTTAAATGGTCAACTACCCTGAATCTAGTAAGGTGATTATGATTTGGAATTAATTGTAAATATCTATTATGAAAATATGGGTCTGAATTATCTACGAAGCAAGTAAACATTTTGAGAGATATAAAATACCTATAAAGAGAATCATAACACATATAGGTATCGCAATGGTGAGGATTTGATCTATTCAACAATTTAAACGCTCTCTTCTGAAGGCCATTAACTCTTGCCACATTGCATGTACCACTGGCACCCCACACCGATATACAATAAGTCATGCGAGAATAGATCAGAGAATAATAAATAGTTTTTAATACAGTATAAGGTGAACAGAGGGAAATACGATACATTACACCTAGAGATCTTGATATTTTTGTTGATATATCAGCAATATGGTCAGAAAATGATAGTCTGTCATCAAGTATAACTCCCAGAAACCTAGCGCTGCTCACTCTTACAATTGGAGTGCCCCTAAGTAAAATATCAGTCAAAGGCAGGCTCAGAGGTTTATGAGTAAAAATCATATAGGAAGTCTTAGATAAATTCAATGAGAGCCTATTTAGACTTAGCCAATAATCAACGGACATCAATGATTGAGTCATCCCAGCACTAACTTCCGACAAATCATTACCCACTGACATTACCGTAGTATCGTCGGCATAGTGGACAAAAGAGAGATCATTGGCAGTTCTATGCAGATCATTGATGTAAAGAACGAACAACATAGGTCCCAAAACAGATCCCTGGGGAACTCCAATATCATAGGAAACATAATTGGAGAAAGCTCCATTCACTCTGACTCTTCCAACTCTATCTGACAAGTAAGATCTAAACCATGACAAAATATTATCTCTGAACCCATAGCGTTCAAGCTTCCTTAACAAAATATCGTGACTAATGGTGTCAAAGGCCTTGCTGAAATCTAATAATACAGCAACTAAAATCTTCTTATCATTCAAAGCAATTGAACACTCATCAACCATACGCAAAATAGCATCAGCCGTAGATTTTCCGGGTCGGAATCCATATTGACTGTTATTCAGGATATCATATCTAGTCAAGTATTCCACAACTCGGACGCTCATCAATTTTTCCATTATTTTTGACATAACACTCATGGTTGAAATTGGCCTATAGTTTTCCTTAACTTTTGAGTTTTTACTTTTGAAGATTGGAATTATTGTTGACAATTTCAAACAGTTTGGAAAACATCCTATCATAACAGAATCATTAAATATATGGGAAATAATAGGTGCCAACAGATTAATGAGCATTTTGTAAATAAAGGTCGGAATATCATATAGATTACAATTACCATTCTTCATACCATGCACCAAATTCACAACTTCAACACATGAGACTGGCGAAGCAAAGAATGAATTTGTTAGCGGCTCGGGCATGAATTGCAGAGGATCTCCCTGTTGAACCGGAATTTTTTCATTTAGATACCTAGCAATGGAAGAAAAATAAGACGAAAACACCCTGGAAACTTCTACATCAGAAACAACATTCATACCATTAGAATCCTCAAGCAATATATTGACCTTCGATTCCCGCTTAAGAAAATGTTTATTTAACAATTTCCAAGTCGATTTCATGTCTTGATATGCCTCGTTAAATTTCAGATGAAAATAGTGCTTTTTAGCACGTCTAATGTCGTATTGAAGTTTATTTTTGAAACTATTGTAATCATCGAAGCTATTAACACCCGATTTGTAACCCCTAAAAAGAACAAATTTTTGTTTTATTGCTATTACCAACTCATTATTAATCCAGGGATTACACAAAGATTTAAAAGATATTACCTTACTACGAATGGGACAACACTTGTTGTAAATTTTGTAAAAATTATCTAGAAAAACCTTACACTTAATGTTGATATCAGTGTCATTGTGTGCTATTAAATGCCAATCACCAAAATAGCAACTAATTTCAGAAAACAATCTTACAAGGTTATCATTACAGTGATCTCTAAATCTCTTAACAATTGGTATTTTTCGATCATCCACCCTTAAAACAATAAATATACCATAATGGTCAGAGATATCACAGCCCACCAGTACTCCACTTTTAGCTACATTAAAACGGTTAAACCAAAAATGATCTATACAAGTGGCTGAATAGTCTGTAACACGTGTAGGTTTAGTTATGTACGGGAGATAGTTATAAGACCTAAACACATCTACCATACCAGTCCAAGCATTATCCAAATTTAATAAGTCAATATTCAAGTCACCACCTACAAGAACACATTTTGATGGAGAAATAGAAGACAACGAGCGTTCTAGAAATGCTACAAATTCGTTCCGATAAACAGAACCAGGTGGTCGATATATACCTATAACAATTATTTCAATTTTGTCTAGTTTCAACATTATACTACAAGATTCAAAAAAGTAATTATTAATAGTAGAATTACATAGCGAGTAGGATTTATATTTAGCACGAATATACACAGAGCACCCACCACCCCTTCTATCACTGCGACAGCTATGATAACCGATATATCCATCAATATCCCGTACACTATCTGCAGAGAACCATGTCTCAGTAACAATGAGAACATCAACCCCACCCTTCATTTCACTTAACATGATAGATAAAGAGTCATAATTTTTTTCAAAAGAATGAATATTTTGACAAACCACCGTAAGCCCACCCTGAATGTTAAAGCTATTAAAATTATCGGTCGTGCAGCTGACACACCTATCAACATCAACATTCAAAGAATCAGACTCGAAAATAAAAAATAAAAAAATTATACAGACATAATAATAAAGGCAGAAAAAACAAAGGGAAAATAGGCAGCAAATATCCCAAATTAGGTAGAGACGGGTAAGTTCCGTTAGGTAGAGAGGTAGATGACTCCGCTAGGTAGAGACATGCAATTATCGTTAGGTAGAGGCAGGTGAACATCGTTAGGTAGAGGCAGGTAAACATCATTAGGTAGAGGTAGGTAAACATCATTAGGTAGAGGTAGGTAAACATCGTTAGGTAGAGGTAGGTAAACATCGTTAGGTAGAGGCAGGTAAACATCGTTGGGTAGAGGCAGGTAAACATCGTTAGGTAGAGGTAGATAAACATCATTAGGTAGAGGTAGATAAACATCATTAGGTAGAGATAGGTAAACATCATTAGGTAGAGATAGGTAAACATCATTAGGTAGAGATAGGTAAACATCATTAGGTAGAGGTAGGTAAACATCATTAGGTAGAGGTAGGTAAACATCGTTAGGTAGAGGCAGGTAAACATCCTTAGGTAGAGGTAGGTAAATATCGTTAGGTAGAGGCAGGTAAACATCGTTAGGTAGAGGTAGGTAAACATCGTTAGGTAGGTAAACATCATTAGGTAGAGGTAGATAAACATCATTAGGTAGAGGTAGATAAACATCGTTAGGTAGAGGTAGATAAACATCGTTAGGTAGAGATAGGTAAACATCATTAGGTAGAAGTAGATAAACATCATTAGGTAGAATGAAGAACTACATAGATAGAAATAACTGAGAGTTGCTAAAGTAGTTTGTTGTATCCGCTAGTTTGTTGTACTGCACACTTCATGATTGTTTAATGACCTGGCAGGGGGGTTCGGGGGGCGGCACGCCCCCCGATATACATATATTTTATGTCTAATCAGTAATGAACTACAAAAGTGTCAATAAGGATTAAATAATATAGGTAAATAAGGATTTAAAAACAAGAGGGCTCGTGACCGGGGGGGCTCATGACCGGGGGGCTCTTGACCTGGGGGGCTTATGACCTAGGGGGGCTCATGACCGGGGGGGGCTCTTGACCGGGGGGGCTTATGACCAGGGGGGGGGGCTCTTGACCGGGGACACCCCCTCAGAATAGGGTAAGTTCCAAATTATCAGGCGATTTCAAATTTTCGGTCACGTATGAAATATAGTATATAGCTACCTAATAGCTAATTAAAATAAAAGTTAATCTAATATAGTTTTTCTTACGCGACCAAAATGTAAAGCCGTCCGATATTTCGGAACTTATCCTAGTATCTTAAGTAAAGTGGTCTGATAATCTATATATTTTAAAACTAGTTGGTGTACCTATTGGTAGGGTTACACAGCAAAATTCGGTTCTTTAATTTCTAATTGTGACCCTATTAAGAGAGTTTCAAAATCATTCTGAAATTAGTTTAGCTATATACTGAATTGTTAAACATCATAATTTAAGCTCAATTAATGATAGGTTCTATTCATTTCACGAGTGTCTTGAAGTCATGATAGTTATTAATGTTTCTGAGATAAGAGACCGCAGTTAGTTAAAGTGCCGCAATTTACCTACTTGACCCTAGCTTTCTATGACTGGGAGAACTCCATCCAGGGAGATAGTCGGAGGAGAACACCGTCCAGGGATTTAGCACTCCAACCAGAGGTGAGCTTTTTGATATATAATACTTTCTTGGTATTTAATTAAAGTCTACATTATGAGTGTATAATGAACAAAATTATGAGGATTAGCTAGAAAAATCCATTGCATTTATTAGAGCTAAATTTATACTGCATCTGAAAGTAAGTATTTGAAAATTTTAGATGATTTTTAGATATGTATTTGCAATATGATTAGCTCTTACTTTTTCATATGCTTTTAGGGATTCCAGACATGAAAAGAATATCGAAGCTGTCGCTATCTCATCACAAAGGGAAAAAGAGTAGGTGATGTTATTGATAATGTATATGAACGATACTGTGAATTTCTATTCAATATATATTGATATACGAATCTCTTATTTCAGGAATTGGCAACCTACAGTCGTGGAAGAAAGTGACGAGAATTCAAATTGTACTTCTAAATAATAAATCTAAAACTTAAATGTTTATATTTCGTTTTCAATTTGACATTGGTAATTCTATTAGCATATTTCAATATCAGTGCCTATGAATAAGATGAATTGCACTAAAATATGGTTTAGAAGATAAAGGCTATATCATTAATTTATTATTCATTAAGTTATACTACAATTATTGCAGCATATCAAAGATTTATCAACTTTTGTAATCTAGCCTGATTAATTAATTACGTAAAGTTATTTATATCATCTAACTACTTATTTATAAACTGACCTGATGAGATTACTTATTCAATCTAATCTATTAATTTACAACTGATAACCATATATCAATTCATCGGATCGAAAACATTTCAAAAAGCAAGGATAGGTCTAGGTGATCAATTTTTTTTAAATTAAAATAGTATGCATATCACAGAAGTAAAAGTAGAAAATAAATGTGAACATGTTAGATTTGGTCCTAGAAAATAAATAGTCTAATCTAATTGATACCGGGACCTAACTCGAGATTATAATTTAATAGAGTAAATATAGTGACTGAAAAAGTCTTGTAAAAAGTCTGGCTACTGCTAACCAGACCGATATTTCAACCTACACTATAATAGTTGATATACATTTACTTAGTTTACAAGTAGTTGATATAACCAACACGAGTAGTTGATATAACCTACTCGAGTAGTTGATATCACCTATACGAGTAGTTAATGTAACCTACACGAGTAGTTGGTATAACCTACACGAGTAGTTGGTATAACCTACACGAGTAGTTGGTATAACCTACACGAGTAGTTAGAATAACCTACACGAGTAGTTGGTATAACCTACACGAGTAGTTAGTATAACCTACACGAGTAGTTGGTATAACCTACACGATTAGTTGATATAACCTACACGAGTAGTTAATGTAACCTACACGAGTAGTTGGTATAACCTACACGAGTAGTTGGTATAACACATAGGAGTGATTGGAGAAACATACACAAGTAGTTGATGTAACCTTGTTCTGTAGTTCTTTTAACCATTACATATAATTGGTTCAACCATCACGGGCAGTTTTGACTATCACAGGTAGTTGTTGTGACCATCGGGAATTAAAAATATTCAACTCACATTTGTGTTGTTTTAACCAACGTCAATTTAACTCATATTAAATAGTACCTGCAACTCACCACGTAGGTAGGCGCACAGATAAACCATAAAATTTAGTCAAAACAAATCAAATATGATTTGATTCAACTAATCCTTTCTCTGTGTGTAATTTGTATTTTCAATGAAGTATTTTTTTTAATGTGTATATTTTTAATGTTTGATGTAATGGATAGGTCTTTTCAACATGCGGGATGAGAGTCGTCTTCTTTCTGTCTTGTTAGGCAAGGTGAAATGAACGGCGGTCTCATCCCTACTGTGGTCGGGGTCGTCCCCTGTTTGGTCGGGTTAACTCGAGCGATTCGCTTCACTTTCAGGGTACGAGTTCTGGTCACCGTGATATTTTTAAAACTATATTTAATTAATTAATATTTAATTCTTTAATGTTTATTTTCCTTGTGTACTAATTATACTAAATGTATTTTTATGAACATATGAAGTGTAAAGTGTATAGATGTCTATAATATATGTTTGAATGTACATTGTACAAATTTTTCTCAATTTATAAATAAAATTTCATATTCATTACTTGAATTTGCCCGATTTGTCAATGATGGTGACTGAAAGGGCTTGATTAGATTAGTTTTTTTTTAATTTCTTGTTTACCTCTACTCGTTGTAAATATTTTACTATGCCAAACCCATGTAACAAATCTTTTCAATAAAAATATCTTTATCATCATTATCATTCTTTATGAACAAAAGGACTTATACATAATACAACTTGAATCGTTTTAAGTTCTCCCAATTCGCAATTTAAAAGAGACGCTTCTGATAGAACACAGTCACAGTGTAAGCATGTTGAAAACAATTGAAATATTCCAATAACTGACATTTCTTCAAGTCTGAGGATTTATCCTTAGACTTTTTTTCAGACACATTCAAAAATTTGAAAAGTGTCTCCAAGTGTCCCCACCACAGTTCATAGAATAAGGTAGTTAGGACAAGTCTACGGGTACAAATTCGGGTCAAAATAGCATGGACCCAGTGACGTAACAGGCAGTTGCCAAGTATTGCTTTTGTCGCGCGATGCCTTAGCTAAAAAATCAAAATAGCATACTTGAACAAATTTAATTATTTGGTTAATTCGATTATTTTCTTTTCATAATGAGGTTATTAATTACCATTATAGATTATTTACGTGAAATTCAGTTACTTAGAGCACTCTGATCATATAATAAACTCTTATTTAAGCATTTTTCGTTAGTAGCTTACAGCACTAGAAATCATTCTTTTAAGAAGCAATTTCAGCTTATTGAGCCTGATACTAGATTACTATGCATGTAAGATGGTTATATTCAAAAATGTAAGCTAAAAATATTATTTATATTCATACGGATAGATTATATTGAACTTTATATAAAAACATATAATTAGGTATTATTTTTAAAGGATAGTAATTATATTCACAGATTTTATTGGATGGATCATTTATACCCCGAATATTATTATGGTTTAACTTTCAGCATTAATAGATAATAAATATTTATAATCCATATTTAGAACTTATCACAGGTTACCACAGACTATTGCAAATCAACAAAACTGACATTTCCATTACTATTTTCTACTAAATTTTGAATTCTTTAAAGTATAGGAACAATCATTTAAAAAAAAGCTGTATCACAAACACAATATAATCATACAATAGTATTATAGTTCATTTAAGGTTTGAAAAAATGAAAAAAAAAACTCGAATTTTAGTGGTTGATTTAAGTCTCCCCTATAAACAACGTATATCGATTCGATTTCTGGGATATCAAATCGATGGATTGTTACTTATAAAATCATAGAGGAATTGAAGAGGAGAGCAGGAGGAGTGATAATAGGTGGAGCGAGAGTAAGCTCATTGTTCTTTGCTGATGATGGTATGGTGCTGGCAGGAGGAGTGGAGGAAGCAGGAAGAGCTGTGAGGATATTGAGGGAGGAGGCAGGAAAGTATGGGTTGGAAATGAATATGGAGAAAAGTAAGTGTATGGTGTTTAATGTGAGAGGAGGAGGGGTGGTAGGGGAGATAGAGGGAGTGGAGGTGGTGAAGGAAATAAAGTATTTGGGGGTCAGGATAGTGGATAAGCAGAATATATATGAAAGGCAAAGGAAAAGTATGATAGATAAGGGTAAACAAATGAGCAACATGACATATTCAGTGATAGAGAAGAGTTGTCATAGAGTGGTGGTGGGAAAGGTGTATTGGAAGTCAGTGGTGTTGGCGAGTGTGTTGTATGGAGCGGAGGTGGTTGATGTGAGGGAGGAGGATGTTGAGAAGTTGCAGAGGCAGGAGAACGTGGCTATGAGGAGGATACTGGGGGCACCCAAGTATGGCAGCTATGCGGGGAGAGATAGGCATAGGTACAATGAAGAGCAGGATGGTGAGAAGCAGACTGCAGTATTTAAGGAGGAAGATGCAAGGAGAGAACGTACTGGTGAAGAGAGTGTTGAGCGACATGAGGAGAGGTGGAGTGGGATGGTGGAAAAGAACGCAGAGATACTTGGAGTGGGCTTGGAGGCAGATGAGCTGGAGATTATGAGCGGACAGGAGGTAAAGAGGAGAATAGCGGAGAGAGTTGAGAGGGAGTGGAGGGGGGAGTTGTTGGAGAGGAGTACACTGTGGCTATACAGAGAATATAAGACCGAAATGAGGGAGGACTACGAGGGAGGAGAGAGAGACAGGATACGGTTCCGGGCAAGAACAAACTGCTTGTGGCTGGGAGACAGGAGGAGAGAGAGGGAAGAGGAGAGATGCTTGATATGTGGAGAAGGAGGAGTGGAAGACTTGATGCACTTTGTGTTGGATTGTGATGAGCTGGAGGGCGAGAGGAGGGGGGCCGTGGAGCTGCAGAGACCGAGAGTGGAGGAGAGGCGGACTGTGTTGGGGGAGTTCTTGTTTGGAGGGGAGCAGAGGAGAGAAAGGAGCGAGGTTCTGATGAAAATGTGGAGGAGGAGAAGAGTGATTGAAGGAAGAAATAATTGATTTGGATGAGGAGGAGGATGAGTTGCGCAGATGAAGAGGATGAATGGCGCAGATGAAGAGGAAGCCGATGAAAATGGCACTATTCAAGAAACACCTGACTGACTGACTCTATCGAATCGACAGACCGATGTTTATAGGGTCTCCTTTGGCTACCTAGAACAAATATCCAACAGGAAAATGAGTGAATTAAATACAAAGGACTGGAAGAAGCAGTCAGAAAAGAAAGTGGCTCAATGAACAAAGTCACCTACCACTTTCAGTGACAATGCTCATGGATGAAGAAAAGCTACTCCATCACTTACCAAGGAATGTAATGAAAAGGGAAACAAGCACCAGTGGCTTCACTCACGGATGGAAGAGGAAAATGAAGAGGTGATAGTAAATGAAGTCTGAACCATTTACTGGTCATTGACAGACATAATTCATTCCACACATAAATAACTTTAATAATAACAGTACTTTTATGAGTATGAAAAAAAAAATGAAACTACTAAACTAGTTCATGACGCTATATAGAATAAATTGTATCCATTTTAATAGGATACAATGGATACAATTTCAAAATTTATAGATTAAAGCATAATTTTTCAGCTGCAAAATGAATCGTCCAGTGATCCAGAAACAAAATTAATAATAGAAAAAAAAATTAAAATTCATTGAAGCAGAATAGTTTTAATTGTTAACTCTATTCAATCAAAATGAAAAATTAAAACTATCCCGCTTATTTGAATATACTTTCAAATGGTCATTGGAAACTTAATGGACAAATTTAATTATTAGTTATTATCATTAATTTATTCTTTTCATTTACATGTCTAAGCTTCTGATTCCACGTTATAAGACATAAAACTTAACTAAATATTTGTTCATTTGATCACAGCATAGTTGAGGGAGCATACAATATTAATTGTACTTCAATTCTGATAGTTATTTAGAAAATTCTAAAATAGCAATTCTTATTTAAGAAAAAATGAGAAGAAATTCCTTAATAGAGGATATAAATGATGGGCAGCAATATTTTAATCCCTAGGATGAATCTATATTCAGATCATGGGAGATTAAAATACTGCTGCATGTTTCACAATCAGCCAGTTTTGATTCGAGATTCTTGCTGTGATATTTTTCAATTTCTATGACAATTTATTCTGTAAAAGTAGCTTCAAGCATTTTCAGAGGCGATGGAATGGAAGAAGCCTCCAACTGGTGTTATTGGTGACCGTGAATAGGTCACTGCAGGCAGCTTTAACTTCACTTTCTAGAAAGCCCATTTCCTCCGATTCTAGTTCAGGCAAGGGGTCCTATGAAAATTTTCATAAAATATTAATTAGCTACAGTTAGAGTTTAACATCCATAAATTGTTAGCTTCAAATATTTATGAAAAAGACTACATAAAAAGCCTACAAAAAAGACTACATAAAAAGTCTATAAAAAAGACTAATAAGGAGCAATTAGTGAATTCATGAATTGTTTCACCTACTAAGAGTCAGTGCAATCAAAGCAATAATGAGATGAAGCTATATGGTAATATACTTACGTTGTTCAGAAGATGAATCATATGGTCATTTTCTTCTTGCGCTGCTTCAAAATTTCCAATGAGGGAGGTAGCAACCAGCTCTTCTCAGATGAAATTTGGTCAGAATCAAATAATTTTCTGAATTTAGACTTACTGACTGGAGTTCCTGTTTGAAAGTAGGAAGTAATTAATTTGACAAATTAAACAAAATAGTTAAACTCTGTAAGATTATAAAAGCACAGACATATCGGTGGATTTTTTCTCCCTTTGAAAATAATAATATTCTAGCAACGTCTGTGATTTTCTAGCTAGCTATTTATTCCTAAATTTCATCGAGTTTTTGGTGAATTGGTGGCTAAATAGAGAAAAAAATTGGTCAATTTATTGACAATTCTGATGGATTTTAATGGTAAATTATGCTAAATTAATGGATACATTCCAACAAAAATAGTATGGCTCATAAACTCTCCATTTATCTCTCCAAAAGAAACTAAATTTCTCTTTAATTTTAATTTATCAAAATGATGAAATTAGGCATCATAAATTCTCTCCAAAATAACATTGTAGCATACATAGATCAAAATAACTGTCATAAACTCGCCATTAAAATGGCAAGTTTGGTGATGCTTTATTTATTACATGGGTTACATAGGAATGAATTCAAAATCTCCCGCAGCTAAATTAATGGTTACATAGGAATTAATTCAAGATCTCCTGCAGAGATATGAAATTTATAAAATAGGGCTCAGAGCCTCAGATTTGTATTTTGTTGCAGAGAGTCTTAGAAAAATGTTCCATATTTTGCAGTCTGGCTATGCTACAATATTATTTAGGAAAGAATTTTGAGGAAATTTAGCTTCTTTGAGGATAACTGGAGTTTATGAGACATACTAATATTAGTAATTTTACAATTTACTAAGTTGTCTGAGATTGATGAGGTTCTAATAAATGAGTAATAAACAAATAAATAGTGATAAAACTAAAAAGAACTTTCTACCCTTATAAAATAACTTGGATGTTAAAGGACTTGAGGCTCAAATTTACAATCACAAACATGCAAACCAGTCTCAGAAGCTGGATTTGTGGATTATTCATGCAATCAAGAAATATTTGGCTATTTCATTCCTATGTTTCCATGTTATTTGCTGCGCCTAAATCCCATTTTCTGTAAGAAAATCCTGGGTCTGTGGAGACATTCATTTCAGACTGCCTCACCAATATATTGGCTAGTAAGTAAGGACACACTGTATTACCTGGTTTGTACTTTGTATGATCATATGGTGCAAATATATCAACCAAAATACTATAGGCTTCAAATTGAAAAATTCATTTAGCTAGACCCAGTCTGTATTTGGTGCACAAAATCCCACTGACTTTTTCAAAAAGCTGAAGAAATCCATCATAAATTTTCATTAATTTGGCCGATCCACCAACATTTTCCCAATTTATCCACCGAAAAGGCGGAAAATTAATGGTAACATAGGAATAAATAGCTAAAAATCCACAAACTTTGACAAAGCAGAATATTATTTTCACAGGGGAAATTCTTTTATCAACATGTTGCCACTTGCCAGTTTGTAACTTTGTATTTGGTGCACTGAAGTGAACTCATCTGACTTTATCAAAAATCTGAGAAATATCTGCTAACATTTTTCATCAATTTGTCTAGTCCTCCAACATTTTACCAGTTTCCTCTCCAAAAATTAATGGTAATATAGGAATTAATAGCTAAATTTATTAGAGAAATTGAATATCTGTTGACAAATCATTGGAATTTACTATCATATACAATGATACAATCTGGACATGTTGGTGGAATAATGGAATTTACCATGAGATAAAGACTGGCTAGACAGTAGGGTCACACAGCCTTCAGGTAAATTGCGGTCCTTTAATTTCTAATTGCGGCACTGTAAAGTGTAATCTGTTAAGAATGTCTCACTCTCAAAAACATTCTTAAACTAATTTATATTGAGTTGAAACTCAATGCGTTCTAGATTTTGTTTATTTCCAGAGTGCTTCAAAATCAAAGCCATCATAGATTATTAGATTTTAGTGCACTGAGGTTAGTGGCCGCAGTTGGTTTGAGTGCCGCAATTTACCTACCTAATCGGCTAACCGCTGACGCTACCTAGACCTTGCCGGCTAGCCCGTAGGCTAAATCGACTGCTCACTTAGCCTCACTACGTGACGGCGACGCCTACGTCGTCTAGTTTAGTAGTTTATCTATAAGGCTATAATAGGTACTCACCAACAGATGGAAATGCTTCCTTATTCAAATTCTTCCTATGTGGCCAGTCTGCAGAATGTGGAACATTTTTCCAAGACTCTCTGCGGGAGTTTTTGATTGAATTTTTAGAAATTTGAGATCTCTGCGGGAGATCTTGAATTAATTCCTATGTTACCATTAATTTAGCTGCGGGAGATTTTGAATTAATTCCTATGTTACCATTAATTTAGCTGCGGGAGATTCTGAATCTGCTACTGTGAGTCAGAGAGTAACTGTCTCTCAAATTAAAATCTCTGTGGGAGAAGAGACACATTCTGCAGACTGGCTATGTGGAGACTGTGGAGTCTACCTAGAGACAAAATTCTAGTGAAATCACTTTTCATTTTTCACAAATAGGTAGTAGCAACCTAAGTTATTATCTTTTTCATTCAATTTTCTCAAATTTCCAACACATACTAATCTAAGATTAAGATTTGAAGTCATGTTGATGAAATTTAAAGATCTTATTAGGCAAGTGTCCATTAGCATGATTACCTAGGTATCTTAGGTTGTTTATCTTTATAATTACGGTTTAAAAACTGCATATTTATATTCTAGGCACCATTATAGAATAATAATATCATATTGTATAGTTTTATTAATAGTTGATCAAGAATTATGAAGTTGATTAGCTTTTCGGACAAACTATCAAAGTTTACATCACACTTTGTTTACATTTTTGTTTCAGAATTTGGCGCTCAGTTGTCTGAGCTCCATGATTGGTAGAAACATCCGCCATCTTGAATGACGTCACTGCCTCACAGCTCCGAAATTTATATTATAGCGTTGTCCTAACTACCCTTCTATAAACTGTGGTCCCCACCCTTGACCGAATCCTAGTTACGCCCCTGGTAAGGAATAATGTAACTAGTAGATTAAAATTTGTAACGCGAATAGCCAGCTACCTACCTAGCCGTCAGCCTACCAATCCCCAAAATTTTATAATATTTAAGCAGTCATTTATTAATGTATTTAATTAATAATCGATCGGCAGCGATAACACTATTTAGTACATATAACGCTACTGTTTGCACTTGAACTAAAATGGTATTGTGGAGCGTTCACATTCAACACGTAACACACTTGAAACAAGATTTGAACTGCAAACTGTCAACCGATTAATTGGCTTTGAGGAAAACATAAGTTGCCACTTACTCAATTGATTTAACTCACACCTAAACTTAAAAAAAAGTAGCGCCAATTCTCATAGTAAGTTAATTTATACACCAGATACATAGGATTGACAGTCTTTATTGGTTACTTTAACACACTATGTCACAGTTGTTTTAACTCACACCTAAACTTACAAAAAGGAAGCGCCAACTCTCATAGAAAGTTAATTTATACACCAGATACATAGGATTAACAGTCTTTGTGGGTTACTTTAACACACTATGTCACAGTTGTTTTAACTCACACCTAAACTTACAAAAAGGAAGCGCCAACTCTCATAGTAAGTTAATTCATACACCAGATACATAGGATTAACAGTCTTTTTGAGTTACTTCAACACACTATGTCATAGTTGTTTTAACATATGTTCAAGCTCCCAAAATGTAACTGTAACTCTCATAGTAAGTTGATTCAATCCATAAAATGATTTGAATTAACTATGTTCGATGACACACCACGTCATAGTTGTTTTGACACACGTGAAAACATGAATAAAGTCCAACTAACTCACGTAATAAATTGATTCAAAACATAAATTGTTGACCAATTAAATATGAGTAAACTTTTTTCTCTGTGTAGATTCAAATTGCTATATGTACTGTATACGTTAATTTTGGTTTCAATATTAATCGTACTTTTTATTACGCTTTTTTTCAAGTATTGCACAATACTTTTGAAACTTATATATTTGCATAATGATTTTTTAGAAGAATTAATTTTGGATAAAATTAAGGATAATTCTTGTGTATAATTCATCCAAAAACTCTTCAAAAATAAAAGCTCATTAAAATTCTTACTACAATAAGTAACACACTTTTTATTTCGATGCACGAAACACTCCAATAACTGTGTTAGGAAAATTATTTCCTCATTCTTTTATTTATTATTATTCATATATGTTTGGGCTCCACTCGTACGTCTCGTAACATCTCATGCAATATTTGTGTACTTACAAAACGAGACTACTAGTGGACCCGCCTTAATCTTCCTTTGAGGTTTACTTCCAGGATTGTGACGTACTTAGTTTGCTTCACTATAACGTCTAAGTGTATGGGCTCTTAAGTGATTAGGATCTTACTTTGTGGTATTTTCAGATTCCTTTCTCTTTATAAATCTCTTTCTACTAACTACTCATGGTACCATGCCCTAGAACCAACTTGCCACTATGGTTCCGACCTCAGGCCTCTGGTCCAAGCTTAACTGTATTTAAGGGTAATAATGGTAAAGTAATTAACACTTAAAGAGATTATATTCATTGGTCAAGCAAGGGTTATTACAAAGAATATCTCCACTAGAACGCTCGCAAGTTAAGGTCTCAAATAACTACGAACAGGAGAATAGGTGTGTAGCTCACGAGAGCAAATCGGTAACTGATTTGACTGTCGCTTACTTACAATCATATAGGTTCGTGATGATAGTAATGCATACACAATTGCTGTGTTTGCTTTACTACATTGCTCCCCCCTTCCGAAAATTTCAAAGTTACAATTCACATTTTTCCAAAACTGCCAGCTGGTTTGTCTACCCATTGTTACTCTATATTGAACAATGTTCAGACGCTCACGCTGTTAGTGGAAACATGTATATTGGATCTCTTGAAATTTCTCGAACCGGTAATAAACATATTATTAGAGAATTGAAAAATTTGAGTTTTAATTCGTTCTAGAAATATGTAAGACTAATGTGCATTCACCAAATGTTCTTAAATTTTTAATCTTACCTATACAATCTTAATTTTGCTTTAACAATATTTTTATTTATTCTCAAAATAATCTAAATTACTCCTACCTAATATGTCTCAGTTCAAAAATGTAACAACTTTTTCATTTTATAAACGTAATAACTTGCCTAATCTATTAGAGATCTCACCCCTCCCTCCTAATATGTAGATTTTTAGTCTAAATATTAACAGAGACCTTTGATCACTCCAATACATTACACAAATTGTTACTGCATTTATTTTTTTTTTTTTAAAAAAATTTATAATCAAAAAAAAAATTTTCATTTTAATTTATCATATGATATGATATCGTATTTTATGATCTTTTAATGAATTTTTATTCGTAATTGAAGTTATATGAATTTTGATCATCTTTATCAAATTTTGAGACAGTTGTGATCTTTAAATTTAAATCTTAAAATTAACACCGAAAAAAAAATTAAACTTAAAATTAAATTCAATTGAAAAAACGATTATTATTAATTTTCACTTAAAATTACCCATCTTAAAATTAAAAAAAAATTAAAATAATGATCAAATTGAGTTTGAGGAAAAAAAATCTTAAATGCTGTTAGGTTTAGTTTTGGTAATTTCGATTTTTGGCCTTCGTTTTGCCTGAGGCATTACTATAACTGTTGTCGCCTGTATATTAACTGCCTGATCATTAAAGATATTAACTGTTCCACCTAGTTCCTCTAATCTAAAGGGGTGTTTCGCTTAATCTGATTGAAAGCTTCAGTCGCCATCTTAGACCTCAAATTCCTAATTTCGTACATCTTCATATCCTCTTCTGACTTAATATTTTTTGACTGATGATATCCACATACGAGAATCATCACAACCAGTAGTGTTAGAATTAACACTAAAATGTCGCTGAACAAGTCTGGTATTAGGTCGTACTTTGTAGACCCCATGTTTTTAATGGTTTGCTCCAAATGAGCTTTGTTCATTGAAGATGATTTCTGGATCAGCTCCACTACTGAGTTCAGGTCAAAGTTACTCTGAGTTTGTCCCATCGCTCCAGCTGATTACTTCTCACGACCTTGAATTACAGTTCTGTGTGTCAACCGGCTGTGAGTGGCTGAGGGTCAGTCACTGGCTGTTTGTGGCTGAGGAGCTGTTGGCTGTGTGGGTAACTGGGTCCTCTCTGCCTCTCGTCACTGAAATCGAAACGATACCGTTAGACATGGCCCCTGTTCATTTTAGGTATTTTATCATATTTCAGTCTCATTTTGAATTGATCATTTTTGATTTTAAATTATTTCAGTATTTCATCCTAAATTTGAATATATATATATATTTTTTTTTTTTCAAATTTTCATTCAAACAATTTTACAGAATATAATTCATCTTATTCGTTACCCAACATTTAAACAAAAAATTTAAAATTAACATGCATACAACAAAAAATATTAATCCTATTAAAATTATTATATGAAATTTTATATTAATAAAATTCATAATTCATCCCATCAACTTAAACTAAATACATACAAATATTACAATTAAAATTCATACAATTAAATTCATACAATAATTCACTTACTGAGCAAAGGAAATATTGTAGTTTGAACAATGAATTGTATGCTCTGTTTGTTTGTCTCGCGTAAGCAAAAAAAAATGTAAACATTTCTCTGACTCTTTGCATGTAACTGTGTTATATGCCACGTGTTCGTGTAAATGTAACATGTTACTCATGTTACTTCGTGTTATGTGTTCCTTTTGTGGACTTTCTATATAATGTTTATATTCAAATTTCTCATAATTTGATTTCCTGTTTAATGATGTTAATGAAATTATTTAATTAATTTGTTGTGAAATTTTCCAACTTAGTTAGATAATTTATATTGCTCGTTATCGTTTGATGTCCTAATTTAATTATAGCTTTGTTTTTTTTCACTTGTAATACTGTACCTGGTCCTATCCAATTTAATTGTAATTTATGTGTTTTTTGATGATTTCTAATTAATACTCGATCACCTATCTGTATAATTTTGTCTTTACGTGTCTTATTGTGGTAAATTATGCGTTTGTTTGATTGATTAATTATGTTAGCTCTTATCTGATCTTGAATAAATAGAGCTTGCCTAGCCTTGACTTTGACTATTGATTCTGATGTATCTAAATTGTAAATGTTATCCAAATTTTCTGCTTGAATATTTGGAGATGTGTCGCGGCCAAAAAGAGCGTATGCGGGAGAATCCTTCAAGGTCATATTGACTTGATTGTTAATTGTGTTTTGGACAATATCGAGAAACATGTCCCAATTATTGTGATCTACTGTGGCTACATAGAATCTTAATAATTTGTTAATTTTCTGGTTATTACGTTCACAAATTCCATTGGAATATGCTGAGTATGGTAATACCTCACATTTGTATATCTGATGTATTTCACTGAAAGTTCTAATTGCGTTAGACTTGAATTCTTTCGCACAATCCGACATTAACGTTTTGGGATATCCACAACGACTAAATGTTTTACTTAGACAATCAATTACTGTGTTAGTTGATTTGTCAGCTACTGCGTGTAATTCGTTATATCTTGTCAACATACATGTTATTGATAAAATATATTTGTTGTTCGTGTCAGTTGTTATAAAAGGTCCAATAAAATCAAATGAAACTGTTTCAAATGGTGTATTAGCTACTGGGGCAGACATTAATTTAATTGGTGTATCTAGACTTCCTTTAAGGATTTTGCAAACGTCACATCTTTTAATAAAAGATTCTATGACCGATCTTTCTTGAAAATGATAATATTTTAGTCGAAATTGAAATAGCGTATGAGCTAAACCACAATGGGTGTTAAAATGTATTGAATTAATTACTAAATTGATCATTTCATTTGGTATAACATAATTAACAATACTGGCTGCCCGAGTATCTATTTTCCGATGTCGATATAATATTCCGTCTAATATGAAAAATTCAGCTATGTTCCTAGATGTTCCTAATTGTTTTTTCTGTAATATATCCATTATTTCCTTACAAGCAAAGTCGTTTGACTGTGCAGTCTTTAGTCTGTTTAAAGTCCATGTTATGTCTTCCTGTTTAGGTATGTAGTTTAGAAATGGTTTTTCTTTGTTGATTTTATACAATTTAGATGTATCTGATTCTTGTTCGTTTTCTGAGTCTGTTTCTGAGTCATTGTCATTGTCGTTAATAATTTGTGGTACGTTTAGCTTAGCCCTCGATCTTGTGGTTGCTATATAATTTTCAATTGAATTACAACTTTCATTAGATGGTGTTAAAAGCTCACAATCATCTATTGTTTCTTCCGTCAGAGGAGTTAATCTACTAAGGGTATCGGCTACCACATTGCGTTTACCCTCAAAATATTTGATGGTACAATCATATGTGCTAGCCTCTATTGCCCACCTGGCTAGTGCCGTGTCTAAAGGCAGTTTATTACCAAAAAATGCACATAAAGGTTTGTGATCGGTTAAAATGGTAATAGGATATCCTAGACATAGATATTGAAATTCCTTTAAGGCTAGATGTATTGCAAGAAACTCTAGTTTAGTCGTGGAGTACCTTTTTTGAGTAGAATTTAATGATTTACTGAAATACGCTATGGGTCTTAATGTTTTGCTTTTGGTCGAATCTGGTTGTAGCAATGCTGCGCCAACTCCGATATTTGAGCTGTCAGTAAATAAATAAAATGGTCTGGAATAATTTGGATGTGCTAAAACCGTATCTGATGTCAAAATATTTTTGAGATTAATGAAACTAGTCTCACATTCGTCAGTCCAGTCAAATTTAGTGTCCTTCCTTAATAGTCTATATAATGGGTCGGCTTTCTGACTAAATTTAGGGACGAACTTACGAAAATAATTCGCAAGCCCTAAAAATCGCTGAAGTTGTTTTACATCTGTTGGTCTAGATGCTTCTCCAAGTTTTTCGTTTTGGATACATCGAATGCCCTCAGTAGTGACTCGATGTCCAAGAAAATTAATTTCGTGTTTAAAGAATTCACACTTCTCTAATTTTAATCTCAAATGAGCGTCACGTAAATTCATTAGCACTTGGCCAATGTCATTTAAATGTTGTTCATAAGATCGACTAAAAATTAGGATGTCATCAATAAATACGAAACAGAGTTTCCCTAATACATTACTTAACGCTTTTGTCATTATTGCTTGAAATACTTTTGGACTATTGACATACCCGAAGGGTAATTTGCGGAAATGGTACTTTTTTCCATTTACCGCAAATGCTGTAAGCTTTTTAGACTCCTCGGAGAGTTCCACCTGGTGAAATGCACTCCTCAGATCTAAACTAGAAAATATCTTTGATCCACCTAAAGATCCAAGCATATCGTCAACCCTAGGTAACGGAAATCCTTGTATATGGACACACTTATTTAATGATCTGAAATCTATTACGGGTCGTATTTCCCCATTCTTTTTATGAACCACGATAACGGGAAAGTTATACTCGGACATTGAAGGTTCTATAGTACCTTCTTCTAACATTGACCTGTTGACTTCTTCAAGTTGTTCTTGAAATTTATGTGGGATGCGGTACGGCATCTTGTTTATCACTATATTAGGATCTTTCAATATTATTGTGTGTTTACATATACTAGTAGTCCCGATTTTTTCGTCCTTAATCGTGATTACGTCTCTAAAGTCATTTAGTAACTGCGTCATTTTGTCTTCATACTCTGACATTCCACATGATATGTCAGCATTAACTAACCTTCTTGGTGCTGATGGCACTGTCTGAGAATTGTTTTCTACATCAGCACTTAATGTGCTGTCACGGCTTCTATCAGCGCTTCCGTCACGTGATATTTTACACTTCATATCTCGGTTGCCATGCGTTGTAACTAATGGCTCTCCATTAATTCCAACTGCATGTACCTTTGACTTTTCATAAATTAGTTCAGGGGTAACGTTTCGTTCAAATGGCTTTGGTTTTTCGTCACTCAACACGTTTCCTAACCTAGATTTATGAGTCCTATTATTTAAACACTCCGATATAGTCGCTATATTTACTTCGACTTCCTCTTCGTACGTCTGGAGTTTACCAACTATCATATTGTCCCGTAATATGATATCACTATCCGTCGGATTCATTACGAAAACTGGGCATATTGACACTTGATCTCCCTCTTTTTTTGTGTCTTCGATTTTTATTAGTGTTTCGGCTATCACTAAACCGCTATTGAAACTTCTTTTAGCTATTATATAACTTCCTGCTTCGTTGTTTTTGACAAACCCATACAATATTTGTACGCTGTTTGCCTCAACGACTTGGCTATTTATATGAACATTTCCGTTCTTCTCGCGTTTTTTATTCCTTGTCTTCGTGTTTACCCCGGATTTCATAACCTCCGTTTGCCCTTTTTGTTGAGGTTTAACCCTTACTTTCGCAATACTACTACGGCTGTTTGTGCGTTCGTTTATTTGTCTTATCAACGTTCTTCGTTTTGACCTATTTGAAGTAAGGACCAGCTCAGATATTAAGCAATCTGTGCTTAATAGTTCTTTAGTAGCTATTCTACGTTTTTCCATAAACGGAATTTTTTCTTCACCTAATTTTAATATTTTCTTATCAAAATCAATTTGCGCGTTCGTTAACACGTCCCTTCCTAATATTACATCATATGGTAAGCTACTGTTGTTGATCAGTAAAGCGTTTACTGTTTTCTTGTGGGATTTCGACATTAGTTCAAATTTTACTTCACCTTTTACTTCGGAACGTCCGTTTTTGCCTTTAATAGTTACGTTTGATTTTATTATGTCCTCGTGACTCGCCTTGTAATTAAAATTACGACTGTTTAAAATCGTTCTCTCGCTCCCTGAATCTATTAAAGCTTCCCAATCGAATTCTTTACTATGTAAAATTATCGTTGGCTTAGAAGTCCCTTTTATCGTATAATGACAGTCCATCAATCCGCTTAATTCATCTTTATTTTTTACTAATTGGACTGTTACATATGTTTCGCTCATTTTTTTATCCTCAACGCTTAACTCTTCTTCTTTTAATAAATCGAACTTATTTTTACATTCACAACTTGTGTTGAGTGACGATTTACCTTTGCTATTGAATTTAACGTGCACTGGATCTAATTTATTCATGTTCAATTCACTTTCGTACACGGAGCTACCGACCGTTTTCCCGTGAGACCTATTTTGTTTTTTACTTCTGTTTGTATTTACATGTTTTTGCGAAAATCCTTGGCCTGTTGAGCCCGACATTCTCTACCTATATGTCCTAATTTGTTGCACCTGTAGCACTTAATTGTACCACTACGGCTGTGAGGGGTAGGGGTAGGTTGGGGGATGTTCGTGTTGTGTACGTATGCCCTGCCTGTGGGATTATGTTTATACCTACTTCTGCTTGCATACCTACCTACTGTTCCTCTGTTTCTTATGTCATGAGTGTAATATGCTTCTGTATCATCTAGCATATCCTCGTGAAAATTGCCTTGATTCTCACCCTCGGGTTTTTCTATCAAAAAAGTTTCTGTGTCATTGAAATTCTTTTTTGGTATTAGAATTTTTTTATCATGTGGCAAAGATCTTATTTTCTTCGTTGTAGCAGACAGTAAATTAGCTGTTGTCTTAAAAGGACCTTCAACGACTCCTTTGATGATACTGGGGTTGATCTGTGGACCCAATATTGTTAAATACATTGATGTATTCATGAGATCTTTTGCGTGATTTTTTAATTTGCGTGTGAATGATTCATCACTTTCAGTTGCTGTCCTTACTGGAAATTGGGCGTTCATTGTGTCGTCATTTAAAATGAAGTCCGTGACCTCTCCTATCTTTTCTAATGTACTTAAGATGTCACTGGCAGCTGTAGTCTCATCCTTCAATTTATTTGTGTATAATTCATGACATACACTGTAGATATCCTTGCTGTCTTTCTGCACATATATGTCTTCTAGTACCGTGCATATTTCTTGGTATGTGCTATCCTTAAATGTTTTACCGTTAACAACGTTATTAACAGTAATTTGAAAATCTCCTAGCTTGCAATCAGCGCTCCTGAAAAGGATTTTCTTCTTTTCTGCATCATCTTTATCCCCTAAGCTGGATATATGATTATTTAATAGGCTGAGGTGCTGACGAAACGTGTTCTTCTCCTCGAAAGCTGGATCCTCTGGCCTTCTTCTTCCCCTGAATATTGGCAATGAATCCGAATTTATGATCGTCGTACTCCGACTTTTAATTATTTCCTGGAGTTGAGCTTGTGTTAATTCGACCGACATTTTGGGGGTTTTTTTGGGGGGTTTTTTGGGTGGTGACTTTGGGGGTGAGTTGGGGGGTGATTTGGGTGTTTTGGGTTGTTTAGTTTTCTGTACTCTGGGTTTAGTTCGTCTTCCAGATCTAAGTTCTACAGCCTCCGCGTTAATTGCTTCGTCTTCTGAGGTTGGCATGTGTTTCCTATCCTAATGAAGTGTTATTATGTACTTAATCAAGTGTAATGCACGTGTAATCACTTATTATGAAAAAAGAAGAAGAAAAAATAATAGACTATCCAATTAAAACATTAATCCATCAACCATTAAAAAATAATATATAATAAATATATAATAATAATAAATAATAATCATTCAAATAATAAATAATAAATGAAATATAATTTAATATAGAGCAATGTTTGTTAATTAATAACGACACACAGCAAAGCTAACAGAAATGCATGCACTCATACATCTTATAATTATAATTGCTGCAGTAATGATTAATTACCTTTGCTTATTCATCAACACAATTCTAGACTAAAAAGGACAGCTTATTTCACCACTGACTAAGAACTAACACATAGATCTTACTCCGATCGCTTCAGAAATGAGACTGAATGATAAGATGACATATAATGATATGGTATACTCAACTTTCAGTTCCATGTACAGTGGGTCCCACTTATCAGGTTTTGTCGTTGATTTTTGCTCTGATGTTAACTGTTATGATGTTAACTGATTGTTCACTGAGCGCTGTGCACTGTATTTTATGCACTGTATGTTAACTGAATGTTCACTGAATGTTAAAACTTCACTGAATATTAAATGATCACTGAATGTTGTTTGATCACTGAATGTTGAATGATCACTGAATGTTGAATGATCACTGAATGTTGAATCACTGAATGTTGAATGATCACTGAATGTTGCAGTTTGAATAAATACTTTTCAGATGTAGTATTTAAACAAATTAGACTCTCAATTTCTGGTTGATTTACGGCTTTTTTGCATGTTGTTTATAATCGAATGTTTTCCATCACCATTCGTCAACGTGCAACACTTAACCCATTACTGTCGCTTCCTCCCTCCGTGTTTTTCCAGTTCCTTCCAGAATTTTCCAGAATTTTCCAGAATTTCCAGAATTTTTTTTTTTTTCAGACTGGTCAGTCTTGTTGATTGTCTTTGCTCATTCAGATTTCAAATTAGGCCATCTGTACTCTCCTTATCCTTCCGATAATTTTCGAGATGCCTTTTGCTTGACCTTGAGTTGAATTATCTTTATACTTTATCACAAAAACTGAACACCTTAATTGGATCGCACCTTCATATAGGGTCGCAAAACCCGGTCTTGCTGTAATCAAATACTCTCCAATCAGATGGTTAACTTAGTTTTTGGTAAATTACAAAGCTTTCAATCTTCTACTTCAGTAATTGAATTTCCAATTGAAGTGAAATCACTTTTCATTTTTCACAAATAGGTAGTAGCAACCTAAGTTATTATCTTTTTCATTCAATTTTCTCAAATTTCCAACACATACTAATCTAAGATTAAGATTTGAAGTCATGTTGATGAAATTTAAAGATCTTATTAGGCAAGTGTCCATTAGCATGATTACCTAGGTATCTTAGGTTGTTTATCTTTATAATTACGGTTTAAAAACTGCATATTTATATTCTAGGCACCATTATAGAATAATAATATCATATTGTATAGTTTTATTAATAGTTGATCAAGAATTATGAAGTTGATTAGCTTTTCGGACAAACTATCAAAGTTTACATCACACTTTGTTTACATTTTTGTTTCAGAATTTGGCGCTCAGTTGTCTGAGCTCCATGATTGGTAGAAACATCCGCCATCTTGAATGACGTCACTGCCTCACAGCTCCGAAATTTATATTATAGCGTCGTCCTAACTACCCTTCTATAAACTGTGGTCCCCACCCTTGACCGAATCCTAGTTACGCCCCTGGTAAGGAATAATGTAACTAGTAGATTAAAATTTGTAACGCGAATAGCCAGCTACCTACCTAGCCGTCAGCCTACCAATCCCCAAAATTTTATAATATTTAAGCAGTCATTTATTAATGTATTTAATTAATAATCGATCGGCAGCGATAACACTATTTAGTACATATAACGCTACTGTTTGCACTTGAACTAAAATGGTATTGTGGAGCGTTCACATTCAACACGTAACACACTTGAAACAAGATTTGAACTGCAAACTGTCAACCGATTAATTGGCTTTGAGGAAAACATAAGTTGCCACTTACTCAATTGATTTAACTCACACCTAAACTTAAAAAAAAGTAGCGCCAATTCTCATAGTAAGTTAATTTATACACCAGATACATAGGATTGACAGTCTTTATTGGTTACTTTAACACACTATGTCACAGTTGTTTTAACTCACACCTAAACTTACAAAAAGGAAGCGCCAACTCTCATAGAAAGTTAATTTATACACCAGATACATAGGATTAACAGTCTTTGTGGGTTACTTTAACACACTATGTCACAGTTGTTTTAACTCACACCTAAACTTACAAAAAGGAAGCGCCAACTCTCATAGTAAGTTAATTCATACACCAGATACATAGGATTAACAGTCTTTTTGAGTTACTTCAACACACTATGTCATAGTTGTTTTAACATATGTTCAAGCTCCCAAAATGTAACTGTAACTCTCATAGTAAGTTGATTCAATCCATAAAATGATTTGAATTAACTATGTTCGATGACACACCACGTCATAGTTGTTTTGACACACGTGAAAACATGAATAAAGTCCAACTAACTCACGTAATAAATTGATTCAAAACATAAATTGTTGACCAATTAAATATGAGTAAACTTTTTTCTCTGTGTAGATTCAAATTGCTATATGTACTGTATACGTTAATTTTGGTTTCAATATTAATCGTACTTTTTATTACGCTTTTTTTCAAGTATTGCACAATACTTTTGAAACTTATATATTTGCATAATGATTTTTTAGAAGAATTAATTTTGGATAAAATTAAGGATAATTCTTGTGTATAATTCATCCAAAAACTCTTCAAAAATAAAAGCTCATTAAAATTCTTACTACAATAAGTAACACACTTTTTATTTCGATGCACGAAACACTCCAATAACTGTGTTAGGAAAATTATTTCCTCATTCTTTTATTTATTATTATTCATATATGTTTGGGCTCCACTCGTACGTCTCGTAACATCTCATGCAATATTTGTGTACTTACAAAACGAGACTACTAGTGGACCCGCCTTAATCTTCCTTTGAGGTTTACTTCCAGGATAAAGGTGGCTGAGTGAGGCAGTCTCATCACAGTGTTTGTATGGTACTGATGTACTCACTGTCTCTCGTCAAATCAACTACTTTGTTATGGTAGCCTGGGCATCAATCATCTGTTTCGTACTAAAGTCCCTTGTGTTTATCATGAGGCCAATCCTGCAAGATTGGCCGTGAGGCCGTGGAGGGCTCTGACTAGCTGGGAAGATTGTGGAAGCTGGGAATGAATGGAGCGAGAATGGGAGAGAACGTAGGACGTCTAAAGGGAGGAAGGATAAAGGATTGAGCGACGACTAAACGCCTGTATAGCACGTGCAAATAATGTAAGTACACATTTATTGTATTTGGTGTTGTACTAGTTGTGGAAGCTATGTTCCATATACTTTGGCATACGGTGTGGAGTTACCCTATTAATTTATTATTTTAGTCAAACTGCATATTTATTTTATAATCATTTGCTTAATGAGCATGATTATCTTTAGGATTCTTATTTAGCTAATTTGCTCCAGTTTTCAATTTCATTACAATGTAGTAATAGTTATTCTTATATTACAGCAGCAGTTTGATTGGCACTAGGGACAGGTGACTTTCATGCAGCAGACCACTACTGGAGGCTACTCACTCATACTATGGCGATCTCCAGCTTCCAGTGGTCAATTATTGCTGATCATGCTGTCTATCCTAATTTAGCTCTTTATTTTTTTGAATATAGAAAACTTTAATAATTTGACTTTATTTTCCCTATATTATTAATCACTATTTTGTGCAAACTGCCTCAAATGCTCAAATAACTACTCCCAAATGCTCCGATAAGTGCTCTTTTCTATCGCTCCTACTGCACATTCATAGCGCTACAAGTGCTCATTTTAACCGCTACTACTGCTCTTTTTTAAGTGCTCCAATGACCTAGCTCTACTAATCACTATTAATATTCCACTTAATATCCTTCAAATCCTTCAGTAGAGTAATTAAAGAATGCATTTATCTGATTAAATAAGAATTTTATTGAAAATTTCATTCGTCAGAATGTGCTGAAAATAACCTTATACAATAGACAATCAGGTTTATATGTCAGATAAGGGTCATTTGAGTGTTTCATAGAAGGTACAACCGTACAGTAGATTAAGTACCAAGCTGCCAACTTACATTTGTATATGATATTTTTTGGAAAGTAGCGCTGTCGCTACATTCTGCTGTAGCAGAAGTGGCAGTGCTGCTGCTATTTTTAGAAATGTAGCGGTAGCGGCAGCGCCGCTATTTTATTATGCACTATTTCCTTGTTTTAAAATTGACATTTCAAAAATGTATTAGTTATTTGTTAACATTACGGTTAACATTATATTTCAGTTTAGTCTGTTTTTCATTAATTTTATACATGAATTTTTAACATTTTATTTGTTATAATATAACAATGTTAGTTAATAGTTTTTATTCTATCCAGTAATACAAGAGTATTTGAAATATTATTTTTTTATCAATTTATTATTTTTTTATATATGCAATCATGACCAGCTCAATAAAAATATAATTACATATAATAAAAAATACAATATTATATTTACCAGTTTTATTTTTAATTCGCAATAAGTTAAAATTAAGTTCTAAATCATATCTCTTTTATTTTCAATCAGCGACGAATTGTCCGGGGACTAATTGTTTGAGTGACACATATACCCTCACAGACCAAGTTTTTATATCAGAGGTTTCCGTAAATTTTGAAACTAAAATGAAACTATACTTAAACTAAGAATACATCTGTTCCTTTTAGTGAATAATATTTACAGTACATTTATCATTATCACAATAAGAATATTTTCATGGTTATTTTGAATTCAAAATATGATATTTTTCCATAATATTTGTTAGACTCTACACCAGTCCATAGCAATGAGAAATGTATTGTCGTCCAGGCAGCCATTGCACATGAACTGGGCATGACCAAATCACAGAAATTATGGGGAAATACAAAAATATTGAGCTTTCCTACCTTTCCCTTGACATATAAGGCTTTCCCC